>WWET01007134.1:12090-37899 GCA_011038615.1 Limnodynastes dumerilii
TCTGAAAGACTGACAAATGGCTGAAGCTATGGTCTAGGATGGAATGTATAAATTATATATTATTCTGTGCAAAGGATGTAACATATTTTAGATAGTGCGCCTATGAAAATATGACTACTGGAAGTCACCAATAAAGATGGTATAAAAATTTATGATTATTTATGCATTCTGAGGACCGTATTCAGACTTGAGTGTTTTCTGTACGCACAGAGTAGCAAAAATCCGCAGGTAGGTGGCTAATGCATTCCCATGATGCTCCTCTCTCACTTACGGAATTTAGCTGACTTCCGCGACCATGGCCCTTCCTTAACTTCTCCACGCGTATGCAGGCATAGCGATCAGACATGCGGAAGTGTCTACCCCAGCCCATACTGAACAACTGAAATGCCTCCCCCCACCCACATTGCGTATTCTCCCATGTATGGAGTGTTGTCATGCCCTGATGTACAAAGTTGTGCATGTTCAGGAATCAACTCTGTACGCACTGAGGTCCGATGCATAACATCATGCGCAGTTCACAAAAAACGCCAACTTACGCCCATGGCATTGTAAGTTGGCTAACATTATTAAGTCTGAATACGGTCCTGAGTAAGTAAGTAATCCATGCAAGCGCTCTACACATGTGTGTATATGGCAGTTATGTATTGGAACCAACTACAAATGTTTCTTGATTACGCACATACAATTGTTTATTATGCATCTGCCCCATTTTCTGTGGAGTGGATGCATAGAAGTGAAGGTAGGATCCAGGGTAAGGAAGTACTGTATGTGCAAGGAAAGTGATCTTCCATTGCACATACGGAATTTAGGATCACTCTTCCGTAATTTCACTTCCACTGTGGAGGACTTTTGATTGCAGTACATACTTAAGTCTGGATTCGGCACAGTAATATTTGCATCCATTTATATCGTGATTGGGCATTGCCGTAGTTACGCCGCGCAACATCTGCCCGGCGCATACACAGATCGTCTTTTTAGACGATCTTACGGAGGTCTGAATAAGGCCCATAGTAGCATAGTTGATGAGGTTGAAAAAAGACACCAGTCCATCAAGTTCAACCTATTATGGATCTCCTGCGATCCCTGTCTTTATACTTGAAATTGAAGCAACCTCCAATCTGTTGCAATCTGAAAAAAAATCCCTGCTGACTCAAGATGACCATCCTACTTCTCCCTGAGTCCACTTCTGTCCTACATTTAAATTTAAATTAATGATCCTGGTAACCCTGGATACCCTTTTCTGCTAACAATTTGTCTAACCCTTTCTTAAACATATCGGCGCTGATTCACTCTTAAGAATCTGCATAGTTTTAGGTGCGTATATTTAAGAACGGATGCACTGCGCATGTGTAGCAACTTTTATACGCTGTTTACATTGGACTTACGCATGCAAATTACGTCCTTATACATTACGCATCATCTTGACTTCCACCCACCCACCACCCTTCCCCAAACTCACCACACTCCGTTTAGGTTATTATTATTATTATTATTATTAACGTTTATTTAGGGTCCCCCCCGGAGGCATACTCCACATTCCCTACCACACACACACACACACACACACACACACACACACACAAACACACACACACACACACACGGAATACATTTTTGTCCCCAATGTGGGAGAAAACAAGAGCACCTGGAGGAACCCACCCAGACACTGAGAGAACATACAAACTGAAGGCATATCCACCACAGAAACCTTATCTAACTTCTACTAGACAGATACAAGTTAATTATTGTTAGATCTCAGATCACATAGTAAAACCTTCATGGATGCTAAGTGTATAAAAGTACAACAGTTATCCTAAATTCATATAAGTTTATACACCTAACTTATCAATTGCACCATCAATATGTACTTAACTGATTTACCTTAGTGAGGGATTTTAAGAAATCTTTTCCACTGAGTTGCAGAATGTTGCCCAGGATGGGCAGTGGGGTTGGCCCAGGGGGCATCCTTCCAGGTTTCTTCTGTTTAATACCCCATATAATATTTAAAAGCAGGAAGATTGCAGAAGCTATAAGTAACAAAGTTGTTGTTCCAATGAAATCCATCCTGGAAATGCTGTGTTAAACAATGAAGCAAATTCAATTAAAACAAGTTATGTTTATAGGCGTCACTTAACAGGGATGAATTTGGCACACTTGATGCCAGGTTACACAACAAGCAGTTGGCTATGTAGCTCCCATGCACAACAGGTTAGCTTTGTTCTCTTGAACTAACACCTAATCACCCGAGACCTGTGATGGCTGTCTTTGGCAGGAGGGTAACTCATCCTTCTGTGCATTAAAAAGGATTAAGCAAATGTGTTTAAACAGTTTGTATTGCATTAAAAACAAATTAGTTAGATTTATCTGGATAAAACCATTTATTGCATGGATGGTTTCAATTACATTTCAATTACAGATGAACACTGACTCCCATGTTTTGGTTTTGGTTCTGGCTTTGCCCCAATAACCCTCAAATGTTTTGGTTTTGGATATGTATTTCTTTCTAAAATTGTTAAAAAAAAAAAATTCAATTGTGTAATTTCACAATTGCCCCTACAGAATTAAAGTATTGGCATGAATAACATTCATTTCCAGTCATTCCCAGCCATATTGGACTACTTCACAAGGTTGAGGTTGGTTGGTACATGCTACCATATTTTGTTTGGTATCCCACTCTCACACTTTTATGTGCTGATCAGAATATGATGCAGTGGTAATGTGATGGTACAAGCCAGTCTGGTGGCTAAACAGTTGATTATTCAAAAACAAAGTGTAAGGAGCTGATCCAGAGCTATGTCCGCTGTAGTTAATACGGCGGGCGTAGGCGTAAGATCGGCTGAAAAGCCGATCTACGCATGCCCCGGGCAGATGTTGCCCGGCGTAACTACGGCAACGCCCGATCATGGATCGGGCGTCCATAGCACCAGCGTAGTAACGCTGGAGGGGGCGTCCCCCAGCGTTACTACGCTGAGGTTAGTGCAGGGAGGTGGGGGGAGGGAGGGTAATGAGGCTGGGAGGGCGGCGTTATCGTACTAACGCCACCGTCCCAGCGTATTTACACTCCCTAACGCTGGCTTAAGTTAGGGTAGCCTTCAGTCTAGGGGTGTCAGGGGGAGTCCCACGATGTAACGTTGAGCGTTAGTACACTCAGCGCTACATCGTAGGTCTGGATCAGGCACTAAGTGCCCAAAAAAATAAGAAAAGTTAAGGACCCCTCACAGTTTAGCTGTGATTTTTCTTAACTTGTCTCTAGCTACCTCTAGCAGTGAGTGTGTTTCTTCAGTAGGGCTGCAGAGCCTGTCTATGGAAAGCTGCTAATAGGGTGGGGTACAGGGAAGCTGCTTGCACCATAGCAACTGCACCTATTGCACCCACTATAGTTGCATACCCCCAACATTTCACAGCTAAAAAAGGTACATTTGTCCACCAGAGAATGTGTGTTTTTGCCTCCAAGGGGTGTGCCAGCTAAAGGGATTGTTTCTTGTCTCATCCTGGGGCGTATGTTTCCCTACCCTCATTTTCCACATTATAATACATTCATAACACCTGATATTAAGAAGTCCAACATATTTCAATAAAGGAGAGACATTTATTGTACTTTAAACAGAAATCAGTGTAAATGCTAGACTAAAATAAATAATAGAACAAATACACAGCAGTTTGCAGAGAACAAATAAATCAGTGAGACACAAGGGGGAAAGTAACTCAACCAACACACAGTTATGAATCTACACAGGGAGAAACTCAAGCATTCGAAGCCAGCATATAGAAGAAATACAAATAGGGGACAAAATAACAGATACAGCAAACATTAGTAAAATATTGCAGAACAGACTTACCCATTATCTGACTTTCAAACCTGGGGCCAGATTTACTAAGCTGTGGATTTGGAAAAATGCAGATGTTGCCTATAGCAACCAATCAGATTCTAGCTCTCACTTTCTTATTACATACTAGAAAATGTTAGCTAGAGTCCGATTGGTTTCTATGGGCAACATCTTCACGTTTCCAAACCCGCAGCTTAGTAAATCTGACCCCTAGTGTCTTGTTGCAGTGTTTAGTCTTCCCATAGTGCATGACTTGTGACATGAAGCTGTCACCTTTGTAGCAAAGCTTGGCTGTTCCTTACCCATTTTTAAGCCTCCTAGACAACTGTTTCTGTTTCCCTTAATGACTATGTTTCAACCTACATATAAAAATGATGATCATTATCCTACAAAATCCCTGACTTGTGCCCAAGTGTACCTAGAAGAATTGATGCTATTTTGAAATCCAGGGGTGATCACGCCAAATATTGATTTGAATTAGATTTATCTTCTGTTTATTCACTTTAAATTTTGTTATTTGATAAAAATTAACTATTAACCCTTCTACTTTTTAAAGCATTTTTACTTCATGGCATTTTTTCCACAATTGTCTAAAACATTTGCACAATATTGTACATATGCTAAGCATGTAAGTCGTTCTGAAAAGGTAGAGTACTATGTATGCGCAGTAACTATACTTCTACAATGACACAACAGTCCGATGCTGCATTCAGCGAAGAATCCATCCTTGCACTGGGGGCCCACTCATTATATGTATGAGATAAACATGATGGGTGGGCATTGGCATTTAAATTGTTCAATAATCCTCAAAATAGTTACAGCAGGGTTCTGGGCACAGATTCAACATTTACACGTAGGAAAGCTAGGGGCGTGTCCTGTTCTTCTGCATGTGGGATATTGGATACCAAAATCCATACATTAGCCTCCACAATGAAGGCTAACGTACAGATTTAACTCCTAACTCTGGATCAGGTCCCTTAGGCATAAGAGTAGTCAAGTCATTTGGACCCATTTGTAAGGTCAATAGCTGAAAGCAGAGGTGATAGGTGTTTCTTCTTTTGAATATAGGGGTTTAATAGAAAGGGGAAGGAAATGTAGGTTAGGCCTCTTTATGCTTGGATCTTATCCCCCATTCCATTTTTTGTTCTGCTGTTTGTTGGTGAGATTTTGGCCCTAGCTATCTCTTGTGTTTTCTTCTTTTCCACTCCCTTCCAGCCGCCAGTGGACAGTACTAAGCTGTAAGTGACTGGCAATCTACAATTTTTATAAGCAGTATTTATAAGCACAGTCTGTGAGTAGAGATCTTTGTCTATAAAGATACTGCTTAGCGTTGTCACTCCTGGTGGCATTTCTTCACTTGGTTTAATATGGGTAAATAACTCCATCCCCATCCTTCTACAGGCCTGGTAGCATCTGTACCCTCTATACCTACAGTAGTAAAACCACTACCACCATGATATACTCTTACTGACCAGTTTCAGCTTCCAACTACAATCGTGCTCTCCCACTAATAGTGGTGATTTTGATGCTATCCTGTTATTCAACCTGAGGTATTGGCAAGTATCCACAATGGCTACAGTGTGAGGCTTGGGTTCTTACAATCATCAGCTAATAACACCTGGTTCTTAGCTCATACTGGCTGGAAGAACCAACAATCAGACCATAGTGGTAGGTGGTGGTGCCAACAGAAAAGATCATAGGAATGCTGCTATTGATACAGTGCAATTGTTCCATCAATCAAGGTTTTTTGACTGCAACTATTTAGCGTGGTACAGCACTGCCAAAGGTGCTCCACTGTTATGCTAATGAGCTGAACATATGTGATAATCAACTTCATTACTAAACTAATGCCAGCATTATATGAAATCACAACTTGATATAGGTCTTTACTAAGTGGCCACATCGTCAGTGAGTACCTTAGGCTACTGAACATACCATTCAATTGCTGCTGATGAACTTTTACTCCAATTCATATTTAATCAATTTATATATGCACCTTGCACATATCAAGGTGACAATTTAGGTTTACCAACCAAGACTATTGAAGTTTTTTACACCACACTAACATTCTTATTAGGTGATGAGAGCTCTGTCACGTATTTTTGGATGCTATTTATATAAGAATTATCCTAATGGTTATCCCTGCAGGGTTTATTTTTAATTAATCAATTGCTTTTTATACTGGTATATTTGTGGTAATTTAATGTTGTTTATTATTCTTAATTGTGTGATAAAATGGTATTTACTATTGCTATATTAGAATTTGTTGTATTAAGATATACACTCTCCTAGCGCTTGCCATTTGTCTCTCTTGTACAGTTCTTTGGCATCATTACTGACAGTCCCTGGTTTATAGAACTGTGAGAGTGAATATTGATGGAATTTCCTTTTTGCTAAATATATATTTATTCATTTATTTATTTATTGATATTATTGTGAGTGCATTACTTTTTGTTGTAATATCCTGTCTTGCCTCTAGGGATAATCATGAAGACTTGTTTGCCACCAGAACATGGACATTATCTTGATCTGCCTCATGGGGCTGATGTAGGACTCTTTATCATTAATTATCTAGCATCTGGTCAGCCTGATAAGAAAGGACTTTCTTTCTCTGAGCAGGATGCTGGTCATTACTTATTTATCCTGTATTCCTGTTGCATGCATGCGTACTGATCTCCTGCTTGTTATATCATTATGCCTTGTGAATCGGCTGTCTTTCATAAGTTTTTTGATCTTCAGCTTCTTTCTCGATGTGCTTATGTTCACAGTAGTCCTTGTGTCCTTGTGTTTGGCTATACCCCTGTTTGCTTGTACTTCTGTTTTCCATATATTCACTTTCCTTTGTGTTTTAAGCTGCATCATTATTTTTTTCTGTCTTGGTCTCCAGTATTCTCTGTTAGCATTGCCCTGTATATTGCATTGTGTTTAATTTGCTGATATCTGGATTTTTAGTGCTATAATTTTCTGTGTATCTTGTTTAGTTTGGTGTTTATGTTTCCAAGTTGTAGCTAGCTCACTAGTTTCCATTACCCGTGTGTTGTTTGTACATTAATAAACACTCTTTGCCTGTTATTTCATCCATCATTGTCTGTGTTGTGTATGAACTTTGCTTCATTATTACACATGGGGCTGCCTTCCAAAGGTAGGAACCTGCCACATAAGCCTATCCCAACCCATCAGAAGCATAGGAGACTCTGACCATGTCACTCTAAGTTTTTATCATTTTTATAATTTAAATTATCGACAGTTGTTACAGTATTCGTTGAAAGTGTGAATTAATATTGACACCATCGTCACAACGTTCAACCGTTAGTATTTAATAATGATATCACGGACTCCAAACTTGTACCTCCACATAACGTATGCTTTGGTCTTCAGCTGATTACTAATTAATGAGTTGAGTCAAGATAAATAGGAGGATATCCTGCTTGTAATTATACTGCCTTCTGAAGAAATCGAGAGTCTCTCGATGAAACGCGTCAAGGTCTGATGCCAATTGTGTGCTGAACTAATCTGGTTGATTTTCATAATTTACCTATATCTGTGGTCACTACGGAGCTTGCTCTGGGAACAACGCGCATATAGTGCCAACTAAAAGAAAGACACGTGGAGTCTGTACACACCAGCCCACGGCACCGCTCTGAAGCCAGTGTGCTTGCCGGCTGCTGGATCTCCAGGTGAACGGGAGCCGCGGTTACTGTGGAGGAGGACCGATAATTAGGAGAAAATCCTCAGGCTGGGGAGTCTGGTTTGCACGCAGCACTTATTCCCCATATGTTCCAGCCACAACCACCAACACAAAGGTGATCACTGTCTCTGGATCAGTGCAACAGGACGATACAACAACGGAGTGATTAATATTGCACTGTTGAAATCTAAAAAGCTGCCAAATTTTAAGTACAGAGTGTTGGCCTTGACTATATCAAAGCTGGATACAGTGTAACACTCAATGTAACAACACTCACCTAATTCATATCGGGAAGCTACACGGTGTATTATTGACTGCTATATCAATACAGAGATTTCTAGAGTGGACATTTGTGTAAACTGGCCAGTTATTTATATATTCTCCAACGGAAGCCTGTACCTATACTATATTGATTTATATTCCTTCTGGTGGCCACCTTATTGGGAATCAATCTGATACCTTCTTTTGGATATCAAAGGCATATCATCACACAATTTGCATCTTTTTATGGTGGATTTTATGTCTAATTAGCATTCAATTAATACTATTATTGTATTGATTTTACATTGTTTTTGCATACAATAAATGTGTTTTATGGATATTGAGATCTAGCGCAGCCTGGAACTTTTCTTTTTCATTTTTATAGTACCTGGACATCTGCATTATTGAATGTAATCATTTAATTATCTTATCTAAAGTGTTATTACTCATATTCACAGTGTACACTTAGTAAAGAGTATTAATTATTTTAAAAAATATTTATTTTTTTGTGAGGGAATAAGTAATTTCACCTTTTTCATAAATGTTACTCCATTATATTTAGATGCTATTATGAATATTGTCCTTGTTTTTATATTATCTATATATTCTTTATCTACCTCAATAACATTGGATGGCCATCTGTTGAAAGATTAAGCATTGTATTACTTACTGAAATGATCAGCTTCAATGATTCAGTAATTGTACTAACTTTTCAAACACACAAAATAGCAATACATTCTTTGAAACTGTCCATGGTTAACGTGGGATAAAGCACAGCTGGTAAAATTTAGGTACATTTCCAAACCCACTTAATTGGGGAGTTAAGTCTATTTCTTCTGGGTGTACGAGGGACCGAAGTGTAAAGTTCTGTAATATTGTGGTGAAAAACAGGAAGAGCTCCATCCTCGCCAGACCTTCTCCAAGACAGATCCTCTTCCCTGCAAGATGAAAGAAACATTTAATCAGCTCTTGATTGAATAAATAATTAAAATGAATGAGCCTCATTCAGACATAATAAATGTGGAAATTTTCTGTTCTTTGAAAGGGACGTGTATGTGCACTCCTAAAGCTACTAGTGCAGATCTGGATCCTAGGATCTAGGCTTCTTTGCTGAAAGATGGGAGGGATTTAACTTGTACAGTAAGGGCTGGGTTTAGCCTTTACGTACAATCCTTATTTCCATGCCATCCCTACTTTTCGTGCCCTCCCCTCTCCTGTAGAGATGTTAGGATGCAGCAGGGATCCATAAAATATGGGTGCAGCTTGTACGGGGAACTGGAACATAGGGGGGCAGACACTCTGCATCCATGAAGGATACACCAGCTAGGAAGGACAACACTAACCTGTCAGTGGTTGGCCAATTACTTACAAACAGGTTTCAGCATTCAGACCTGTTAACAATTTGATGTCCACATCAAATCCCCCTCTAAATCTCCTCTTAAAGTGATCGCAAACATACCTTAGCTGTTGAAATTGTGATCTATAAAGAATCTGCCAACTGCTGACAGCTTAATGTTGTGGCTCCTGGATAGCAACACATTATGCACAGCAGAGGGAGGTGGTTAGCAACCCCAACCATATGTCTGATGGTGCCCTTGCTTTGTGGCCTGGGGTTGTCTACTTCCCACCTGGGCAAGGGTATCTTCTACTGTGTTATTTTTAATATTTTTCAATTCTTGGTGTATCAGTTGGAAAATAAGAGTAAAATGGGAAAATTTACACCTAGGCAAGAACATGTTTATTTGCAGCATCTTAAAAGTCAAAGAAAAATAGATTGTCTTCGTAGTCTCATGATATTCTGCAAAAATGTAATTTATCTATTTCATTTATAGCTGCTGTAGGTTCTAACTACAAGTACATACCTGAAGAGAAAGGCATGAAAGCTTCATTCCGATAGAACTTCCCTTTGTCATCCAAAAAATGTCCTGGATTGAATTGATTGGGGTGTTTAAACTGTTTAGGATCATGTAGAACAGAACTCAGCAGTGGGTAGACTGTGGTGTTCTGGGAAGACAATGATTGTGTTTACTAGAATCAGGTGGTAAATATAAAAACTAAAAGACAGCGCTAATGTGAAATATATCAATCACTGAATTATTAGAACTTACAAACATGTAAGTATATTAATGGTGGCAATAATGAAAGACTGATACTGGCATAAAATGCAAATTGACTATTTATTACAGACACTAAAAATTTTTTACGGTTTTTATTTCAAGTTTTGTGAGTTAAGTCTAATTAACTCCTTAGCAGGGAGAGCTGCACATTTCTCCCTTGACGGCTGCTTATTTTTATATATTTGTATATAAATAAATTGTCAATACTAATATTGGATAGTGCCCATAAATATATTTGTATACACTTTTTTGAGGTGGTAAATATAGGCTTACATAAAAATAAACATTTTTGTTGTCTATTATTCATAATGTTTCTAGTACTATTCTTGTCCATTTAACATTTTTCACTTCTTTTTTGTTTTCTGTATAAATTTATATATCTGCCCCTTTCAAAACCTTTACTATAGATTTATCAAATGGGGATTGTGACCAACCAGGATATAGGACCATATCATGACCTCTACTGTCTCTGTTGTTGGAGCTCCGGGTGCAGCGGCAATGGAAATCCCATGCTAGAATCACCATCTCATCCAGGAATCACTGTATGAACCCCTACTTTAACTTTACTGCACTGTAGCTATGTAAAATGGGGGCGGTACATAATGCTGGATAATATGTAAGGGCTTAAGCCAATGGGAGTGGTTCCACTTTTTGAAAGGTCCTGTCTCATTGGATATTGCACTAGAATGGAGTTCGGGATCCAGTGGCACCCACCCATGCAGCGCTTTCCAATAGGGGAAAATAATCAGAATATACCCACTTGTACGAAGTCTAGATCTGGTCCATAGTTATTTTCTGAAACCCACCAATGAAATATCAGCTAGAATCTAATAGGTTGCTGTTAGCAATTGGCAACAACCTTGCTTTTCATTTTTGAAAGGTTTGCTAAATTGTAAATAATTGATATAAATACAAGAGAGCAGGCTGGTACCAGCTGGAGAGCACTGTTGGGCTGGAGAGGCAGTGCAGCAATAGGAAAAAATATCAGTCATTAGAGTTGCTCTAGTGTGTGAAATTGTAGATCTGACAGAGTGACTCCAGTGACTGATATGTACACAAATAGAGGCTCTGAAGCTGTGTTGACAGACTTCAGTGGCAGTAGACGCGGTGAGTATTATTTATAGGTGGCACAGAAAACCCTAACACTGGTCCAGCAAATAATTTCTAATAAGAGAAACTGAAAGAAGACTTTAAATGATATTGCTAATCCCTTTGATCTAGTGAAACTCTAATTGTCATTTCTTAGTGCATGTAAACAATATCCAATATTGTAGAATATTTTCAGGTGAACTTTGTAGCTGAACCAGTTGAGTAAAGCAAGACATGATTAGATTATGGGAACACTCGATATGATATGATATTTAAATATGTTTTCAAAAGGTTATTACAAAATACATTTGGCATTTTAAAACACATATAAATTAATGTATACATATGAATCTATTAATTAATCTTTTAATTAAAGTCTTGGCATCAATCTGATGCTTGTCAACAATTAATGACATTACGAAAGCAATAAAAAGATTTGTCATATGTGCATATGGGTAGTGTTTTTGTAATCAAAAACCCTTTACACTTCTAGTTTTAATACTTTTTTACTTATTAATCCTTCAGGTGTGCATATTCAATTATTAATTCAATTGAAAATTTTTTGTGGTTAAACACGTTTTACAATATCTGAATAAACTGGGGATTGTTCTCAGCTATGCAAAACTAATTAGGGTTATATTTCCTAACAAGGGACATCTTAGTGAGCTAAATGTGCACATAAATGTATTGTGTTACCAGTGTTCCCTTCTGAGGTCTACCATATGCACAGGGAAACATTAAATGATGCTTTACTGAGGGAAAACACTGATATTTTTGACTGGCAACAGTGTACAATCATTGGGCCCTGGCAAGCAAAGCTTAAATTACTTGTTGGCCCCAGGCACACAGTTGTGTTATTTGATGTAGAAGATATTCTGAACTGAGAAGTTGAGGTCCTTGTTGACCCATTTCATTTTACTGGCTTGACTATGTCCATTATTCCAATACTTTATATCACCATCTTTACCTGCAACCAACTGTCTAAGCTCTATGGCTGAACAAAGTAAATTGAAGTATTCACAAGTTAACTGAATATACACATACACATGTATTTATATGTATATGTGTGTCCTCACCTTTGGGATGAAATAATTTCTGATGTACAAATCCTTTGTAACTTTATGTGGAAGACCCATTGGGACGAGGTCAATGAATCTTTGAATCTCATGGATAACAGCATCGGTGTACGGCATACGGGAGCGGTCATCAATACATGGGGCCCGGTTTTTGCCAATTACCTGGTCGATCTCTTGATGGATACGCTCTGCAGAGATGAAAAGCAGTCCAAGATGCTCTTTATGGTTTACAACATAGATTATTGTCAGTCTCATTTACCCAAATCCACAATATATTTGAAGTGTTTGATGATCAGTGAATGTTAGATACCGATTCAATATAATATCTATTCTGTAACCCCCTTTAAAGTACATCATACATCACCTGGAACTGTGTAATCATTCCATAAATCCAAGCCATCTGTGTATAATACCATCAACAATACCGTGAGTTTGAACAATATAGTACTGACCTTCAACATCTGGATGTTTGAGGAGAATCATAAGCCCATAACGTAGTGTTATGCTAACAGTTTCTGTACCAGCTCCAAACAAATCTAATGTGGTATTAATAACAGCCTCCGTGTGAAATTCAGTCTGAGGTACATCTTTTTCCTGTACAAATAGGACACAAATTATTTGATTAAACTATAGATGTGTTCCAAAGAAGTAGCAACTCCTAGGGCCAGATTTGCAAAGCTGCAGTTTTGTAAAAGTGAAGATGTTGCCTGTATTAACCAATCAGATTTGAGCTCTCAATTTCCTATGACATATTAAAGAATGTCAGCTAGAATCTGATTGTTTGCTAAGGGCAACATCTCCACTTTTCCAAACCTGCAGCTTAGTAAATCTTTTAGAGTCAGTAAAATAAAAAGCTTTGGGCATAGTGAGATTAATGAGCCTTGAATTTTCAGTTTCTGTATTAAACAAACAAAGAAAACCATTTACCCTTTTAAATATCCGAACTTCAGACTCACCTGCTCCATCTTAATAAGGAAGCAGTCAATAAAGTCTCGAGGGGAACTGGAATCCAATGTTTCTTTGTGCATTTTTACTTTTTCTGTAATGAACTCTTTTAAATCATCAATACTCTTTGTGTATTTATGGTGAGGTCCTGGAATTTTTTCAACAACATTGGGAAAGACATTGTACATCTGTGGAGACATTTGTGCAAAATTGTCAAGGCAAATGGACATTGTGCATTTTTGACAACAAAAAATAATACGTATTTTATCCATTGGAGGAGATGGCATGGTTTGCATCTTGTAGAATATACACTATAAGCAAAGTGACATATTGTCTGACTGGTCTTTGAAGACATTTTGAAATAGGTCAAACATTCATCCAAAGGACTCTGTCGGCCCATATTCACAAATAATTACGTTTGCCAAATTCCATAAGCCTCATATGGAAGTCTGCAGAAAAATGGTACTGCTCGTACGCAGTACCAATATTTCCACAACAAAGTGCAGCTGACCGATGCTGCACTTCTTACAGATCAGTGCCCACCCCTATGCGAATACCTTCCATCTATACCTAATTGGCCGGTACAGTTCCAGTTTTTAATAGTCTATACCAGTCTGTACTGACTTCTTCTGGGAATCTACAGCTTCCAAGTGTCAGCCAGTACAGTGAACAAATCTGGACTCACTGCCGGACTGCTTAAATGTGGGGACGGTGGAAAGTCAATCAGGGCTTGCCACATCATAGTCCTTCCCACAGGAGAATGTCCTAAAGTTGATGGGCTGACTGGTGAGCCAATCAGAGGAAGGAAAATGGACCAGGAAGTGGAGCAGCAGAGTACATTACAGGGAGGGCAGGACAGGAGAGTCAGGAGGGCCCAGTAGCATGGAGGAGATGGAGGTGGCAGCCAGCGGTAACAGCAGGTGTCAGGCATGTGGGGACTGGTAAGTCTTCTCTGCAGTGTTTATTACTGTGTCTTGGGTACTATTTCTGTTATTTTGTCCCTTACCTGCATTTGTTTTGTATGCTGTTTAGGTGCTGGTTGTTACTTTTCCACTTGTGTGTTTCTGATGGCTTTGTTGTGTGCAAACTGCTTGACAGATTTGTTCTATTATTTCTTTTACACTAACACTTCTGTTAAAAGTACAAACTCTCCACTTTTTCAAAACCCACATTTTAGTAAATCTGGACCTTATGTATGATTAAGCATCCTGCACAGAAGGTTTTCCATGCGGAACACTTAGGGTAGGGCTGCTGCATGCGGATTCACTATCCGCACATAGAAGAGTAGGGGGAGGGTCCCCATCTCCTACATGCGGAACTCTGAATCACAAAATCTGTGCGATAGCCTCCGACGCAGAGGTTACCCTACGGAAAACACTATTAAATGTGAATCCAGTCCTATGTGATGGATTAAATAATACAATTAATAAAACATGAACTAGCAGATATTGCTGATGATTAACTTGCATAATCTCTAACCCATTTAATTTGCTATTTAATCTGTGTTTTCAAAGTTTCTCAAAGCATCAAACTTATATTAAATGTCTCTACTCAGCTCATGGCAAACAAACTTTGGCACTTTATAAGCAAACCTACAGACCATTCCGTCTAAGAGACTATTTTGGATCTGAATTAATATAACTAAAATGAATACATTTCTTAAAATTCTCTATGGAAGCTTCTTCCAATACTTTTTGCAAATACATGTTTTCTTAATCAAGATATTTATTTTGGGGGAGAGTTTAATAAATATATCTGACAATACAGTCAAAAGAGAACTTACATTGGAGGTCTGAGTACCATGGGCTGGATCCAGACTTAGGTAAGTGCTTGAAATTAGTTACTCCTGGGCTAAACCATGTTAATTTCAGGGGTAGTCATGTTAATTGTATTCTTTGCATGCAGGGATATATCTTTGAATTGCTTACTGCACACAGATACTAACCAGCTTTACTATCACACTCTTATTTAGACTTGGGATAGGAAACATCACCTCTCAACTCTAATAATATTTGCAACAGATTAAATATGACTCCCCTGCAATCAACATGGTTTAGCCCAGGAGTAACAGATATCAAGCACTTACTTAAGTTTGGATCCAGCCCCATATCAACATTCTTCATATTCCAAAATACTTAAGTGAATAGGACAAAGATATGGTAAAGACTGGTACAGGGTATTCTAGATTTCTCAGACATGATCGATGAGCGTTTCCATTGTTTTGGTCCAAAATAAAATTTGGGGAGGTGGGTACAGACACCTGAACCTTCTGATGACTGTTTGGCTGGAGTAGCAACAAGCATCTCCAAATATGCAACAAATGTTCAATATCCATGCCTTGTGGCTATCTTAGTAATTGCATGGATGCATAGATACTGTATGGTGAACATTCAATAGGGATTCCTTTTGTTTCTTGAGGATTCAGTCACATTAGAATCAAACTTCTGGATCAGGTCCTATGTGCTTCTAACCCCATATTTATCTCTTGATGTGAGTTAAAACTGCCTGAATGTTAAATGGAATTTCACTCGTTAGACTATTTTCTTGGTGTATATTATTCCACCATATTCCAGTTTGCATGAAAACATAAACATACAAGCAAAAACATGAAAAAAATAGTTATATTTACCTGTCCCCAAATAGAGCTGAACCATTCGAAAGCATGATCTATGAGACCTAGAAGTCGGAGGAATGTTTTGTCTTCATAATCAAACCGGTCTCCAAATACCACTGAGCAGATGATGTTTGAAACAGCTTTGGCAAAATAGAATGTTGGCTCCAGTGGCTGCCCTGTCATTCATGAACATACAGTGATAAGCATTATTATCTGAATTTAATGTAGTGCATACACTTATAAAGCACAGAGTATATATGCAGTGCTTACATGCATTTTGTGTTTAGTTTTTTAGTATCAATCTAGTACAATATATACATATTTACACAGGACCGGATCCTGTCCTAATAACGTCAAGTCACTTATGCATGCAAGGTGACTTCATTGGCGCCCTCCAGAGTTACTATAGTACAACAAAGTTCCATCCGAGCCCATTTTAGAGGAAATGGGTTGTGCTGCTCCTCCGCCCACTAAAGCGGGTGGGGGGAAGCATACAAAGTGTACAGTGTGGGAGGGGGCTCCCACACGGCTGCAGATCAGTGGTCGTATGGACCGCTGATCCGCACGATAGAGATAAGGCAGGCTTGTGGCAGCGTAAACTACCATAAATCCCGCACAAGAGAGGGGCGTGATAGGGGGCATGCACTCCCCTCTCTCTAACGTACAGACCCCCGCATGTATGGAAAACGTGCGGGGGTCTGAATATGGTCTACAGTGAGGAACAAGCATGTGGTGGACACAGGTTAAAAAATATGCACCTAGTCCCCCTTCCTCCATGAAAGTAGGGATGCAGTAAAGGTTCTGGTGAGATGACATCAACATTATGATCTGGACTGTATCTCTACTCTGTGGCCCACCACTTCATGGTCCATACAGTGGCTGATTTCAATCAGGACTGGTCTGTGCAGTAGTAGACTTTGGTGTGAATCTAACCAATCACCTTTGGCATGGCGCATAACAATGGCTGCTCCATAATTAATTCATGCTACCTTTAACTAGACTACAATTACTAGGACCGCTTACCCCTTTTTTCAAATTTAAAGACTTCACTCTACAAACCATTTATTAAGAAGCCCTCACTCTGCCCAACTCTTCCCTAGTTCTTATGCAAACTCTACTTATCCACAAACCTTCAAACTTGATAACATGAAGACATTGAACCGGATTCACACCTAAGAAGCATTGGCTTTATAGGTGTTTAATTTTAAGAATGTACATACTGCACATGCACAGTAGTACATTTACGCAATCTACGTACAATTCAGGTACGTAGATTGCCTCTGTGTGGTCTTTAAAGGCCGAATGCAGTAGTTTAGGAAGAAAGTGGCGTGCTTATGCCGCCTTGGGGTGTGCTTAGTTAGAAGTAGGAGGAGGGAAGCGAGGAGAGTCATTCTCCATGCGTAGTTTCCTTCTTAAGAAGGAAACTATGCACGGTTAGTTAAGGTAGGCCTATGGCACTCGTATAAGGTACCTAAAAACGGGGAGGTAGGTTAGGGACTGAATTAGTGAGTTAGGTGCGGAGGGGGTATTCGGGGTACATAGCCCGTTCCATGTCCACCCATGGTTTTGTAGAAGAACAACGGGCCCAATCATGTAAAAATGCTAAGGTACAAGCCTCCTGATACTTAGCTAAATGGGGGAGGGCCACACCTCCGTACTGTTTAGGTAAAACCATTGAGGAATAGGCCAGTTTAGGGGACTTATTCTTCCAAACATAGGAGGACATGAGAGACTGGAATTTAGAAATGACAGATTGGGGCCACCCATACGGGATCGTACGGAAGAGGTACATAAGTTTGGGGAGGAGCATCATTTTAAAAGCAGCAATGCGGCCTAACCAGGATACCTCGAAAGTAAACCAAAGTCTCGCTAAAGTGCTTAATTGTACAAATAAGGGGGTAACATTGCAGTGGACAGCATCTGAAATGCAGGTAGGGATCTGTATGCCTAAGTAAGTTATGGAAGACGATTGCCAATTAAATGAAAATTTATGTCTGAGTTTGGACAGCATAGGGGCAGGGATATTAAAGGCTAGAGCATCCGATTTAGTCGCATTTAGTTTATAAAAGGAGGCTTCAGTATACCTCTGCAAAAGGTCCTGTAAATGTGGGAGGGACTCCATGGGATGGGACGCAAACAATAAAATGTCGTCAGCAAATAGGCAAAGCTTGTGGTCCATCGACCCACAGCGAATCCCTGGAAAATTAGGGGAGGTGCGTATCAAGGCGGCTAAGGGTTCGATAGCTAATACAAAAATAAGGGGTGACATTGGACACCCTTGTCTAGTGCCATTGGAAATGCTAAACGGGTGGGAGAAAAAGCCATTGCTAAAAACTTTAGCCGAGGGAGCAGAATACAGTGCCAACATGGAGTGCAAAATCTTGTCCCGGAAACCATGCCTGCACAGAGACTCCTGCATAAAAGACCAATGCAGCCTATCAAAGGCCTTTTCTGCATCTAAAGACAACAGAACACACTGGTCCTTAGTACGAGAAAGCAGTTCAATTATATTAAACACTCTGCGTGTGTTGTCAGATGCTTGCCGCGATGGAACAATTCCCACCTGGTCTAGATGGATTAACTGGGGGAGGAGAGGGCTAATGCGATTTGCCAGGAGCTTTGCAAAAATCTTCAAGTCTGCATTCAACAGAGCTATAGGCCTATAGTTTTTACACAGAGATGGGTCCTTGCCTGGTTTCGGAATGGTGACAATACGCGCTTCCAGCATCTCCTTTGTTAACGAGTGCCCTTCAGATATCGAGTTAAAGAGGTCAAGCAGCAAGGGAGAAAGCCTGTCCTCACAGGCCTTAAAAAATTTGTTGGTGAATCCATCTGGACCAGGCGACTTGGCCTTCGGGAGCTCCTTAATGACTCTGGCTAGCTCCAAAGGGGACCAAGGGGCGTACAAGTTCAGTACCTCAGACTCTTGAAGCTGCGGGAGCTGTACACAATCTAGGAATTGCTTAATTGAATCTAGGGTCGGTTGAAAAATAGAGGGATCTGAGTCTAGGTTATAAAGGAGGGAGTAGTAAGTAGCAAATTCATCCGCAATAGCAGCTGGGTTAATAATTCGCTTCCCGTCCGGGGAATCTATGCATTTGATCCTATTCTGTGCCTGTTTAGTGCGGAGTTTTCTAGCCAAAAGTTTGCCTGCTCGATTACCGGCCAGGTAAAATTTCTGTTGCAGCTTAGTCAGGGCGTCCCTAGTAGTAGCCATTAAAAGTTTTTGGAGAAGGCTACGCGCTTCCGCTAGTTCTTTCTTGAGGGCACTAGAGAGACAGAGTAGGTTTTGTTGGTCTAATGAAGAAATGTTGGCTTCCAGCGAGCTAAACATTTGTTGCCTCTGCTTCTTTAGCTTTGCCCAGATTTGGATGGCCACCCCCCTCAGTACCGCTTTTAGAGTACACCAGTGATTCGTTAGGGATGTGTCGGCTGGATTGTTGGTTTGGAGAAAAAGTTGCAACACCTCCAACAGCTCCTCTTTCGCCTCAGGAGAGGTGAGCAGGTAGGCAGGCATTCTCCAGTTCCTGGGAGGGCGGACAATGCCCACCCGAGTCCCAAGTCCATAAAAGCGGGGCGTGATCCGACCACATAATTGGTAGGATCTTAAGTAAGCGGGATTGCTGTAGTGACCACTTATCTGTCAACACCAGGTCTATGCGCGAGTATGAATTATGGACATTGGAAAAAAAGTAAAGTCTTATCCCTTGGGTTCTTGTACACGCCAGACATCATAAAGGTCAAACTCAGCTAACAGTTTCCTAAAAGCTAGCGAGGGAGAGGAAGCATCTAATGGATGAGAATCAGGAGGAAGAGGGTATTTGTCTAGTCTGGGGTCTAAGACCAGGTTAAAGTCACCTAGCATAATCACGCCACCCTGTCTATGTTTGTGTACCAACCCACAGAGGTTTCGCACAAAAGGGACTTGTCTAGAGTTGGGGCCATAAACTGCTACAATCGTAAGCGGCTTACCCTCAAGACAACCTGTTAAAATAAGGAAGCGACCATTCTTGTCCGTAATCTTTTGTGTGAGATCAAATTGTAGCCCTACCCTGAGGAGGATGGCCACCCCGTTGCGCTTGAACGGCGCATTGGCGGTGTAACATAGTGGATAGTGGTTATCTCTAAAGGTAGGAGGGTTGGACGCTAGGAAGTGGGTCTCTTAAACCGCTACGACGTCTGCTTCGTTTTTCCAGAAGGTGGTAAGAGCTAGCCTGCATTTTTGGGGGGAATCTAAGCCTGCAAAGATAGTTCAAAAAGAACTAAGGGGTGAAGAGAGAAAAAAGGGGCAGGATCTAAAAGGGGAGAAAAAAATGAAAGGACCCAGAATATAGGGCCAGATTGTTTACCGCAGTGGAAGAGGGGTTGAATGCGGTAAAACCACATGTGTGGGGGCGGAAACCTATCACCCACCCATATAGCAATAGAAAACATTTAACCAATTACCATACTAGCCAACCAATGAGAGCAGAACAGAGCGAGATACCCCAGACAAGGTATAATCTATAAAAACAGTATAACAATATGAGCTAGGTGAAAGCAAATTTAAGCATGGACTCATCTATTATAATTGTAGACTAGGGCATATTGTTAGCTAGGAAATGGCAATTAACAGCAAACACTAGAACCATCTAAAATGCAATAAACTGATATAACATAAGAATATAAAATAGAGAAGAAGAAGAATTAGTAAAGTCCAATAAGAACCTTTCCCGGACCGTCCGTTGGCACTGGATACACCGACTCATCCCACCTTGGACCATTCCGCTTGGAGCTGAGCAGGAGGACGCACAGGAGGTCGTGGTAGAGGAAGATTCCAGTCCTCCAAGAGTTTGACTCCCGCTTCCAGTGATGAGATGACATGGGTGGAATTATCATATTGGATCACCAACTTGACAGGGAACCCCCACCTGTAGGGGATGGCTTTGTCCCGCAAGATCGACGTAACAGGTTAAAAGGACCGGCGTCTTGCTAAGGTAGCTGTGGAGAGGTCAGGAAACAGTTGGAAGTTCCCCAAGGTGGTATTTTGGTCGTCCCGTCTAGCAGCTTGTAGCACCCGCTCCTTTATGTGGAAGAAATGCATGCGGAGAAGAACATCTCTTGGGAAGTTTCCAATGGGGCTACGGGGTTTTGGGAGTCTGTGAATTCTATCAATAAGAAAGTCATGGTCAGAGACATCTGGGAGAAGCTTATGGAAGAGATCCAGAGTGAACTGTAGGAGGTCCTTGTTAAGGATAGCGTCAGGAATTCCCCTGATTTTGATGTTATTGCGACGGGAGCGGTCCTCCATGTCCGCCAATTTATCTCCTAGTTGCGACACCTCCAATTGCAGCGTATCATGAGCATTGATCAGGTCATTATGAGACGAGACTATCTCCTCCATCTTAGTCTCCAGATGATCTGTACGTTCTCCGATCTCAGATATCTCCTGTTTGATTTCCTTGACCGCTGCTTTCATTTCCGATGACAGATCTGTTTTTAAAGGAGGTGAGGAGATTATAGAGAGTTTTCCCCGTAAGGGGCGCTTCCAGATCTAGCTCAGTGGGTATAGATTTAGGGGACGAGGAAGAGCATTCTTCAGGAGTGGGTGGCGGAGCTTTTGGGGAACTGCTCTCTTGAGAAAGTGCTTTGGTGGAAGACTTGGAGGCTCGCGCAACCGAGAACCTAACTGGCGGAGGGAGAGGTGCCATTTTAGACCTCTTAGGGGACATGGAGATGGCCAATAGAGACTACTATGAGAGAAAAGTTTTGTTTTTATTTTGTGTGCTTTTTTTTTTGTATTTTTTTTGTTTTTTGTTTGTTCACCGCCTTGTTGTGGGTAAAGGTTGGATGAAGCGAGTCTGGAGGGAGGTTAGGGCAACTAACGAAAGTTCACTCTGTGATCACTGTGCTGGAAAGGTACTCCTCTTACTGGTAAGCTATTGAAGCATGTTATGGTAAAGGAAGATGGTCTAGCATGGCTGGAGGCACTTCAACGGCCACATGGGTGAGGGGAAGGTAAGGTGTCAACGCATCCTGACAGGAAAAAGTGGAGTCTGAGAAGAAAGCAGGTGAGTATGCATTAAGGCAACAGAGGTATGTGGTACAGCTCCAGCTAGATGGTGGACTGGAGAGGCTGAGAGCACAAGGCCCAACACTAGGATAGAAGATGGTGCCCAGCAGGGAGCTATAAGCAGCAAGAGAGAGGTCTGGAAGAAGGAGCAGGTGGTATAAGGAGCACTGCCCCCCACACTTGGACTGGGCCGAAGGCAGAAAACGAGGCAGCCGCAGCAGAAGGAAGGGGCCCCTCTGAGGCACCAAGCGCCCCCACCACCAGCCGGAACAACCCTCATGCGGGACCCAGGGAAGCCGTTGCTCAGGTAAAGTTCTGGAGCTGTGTCAGCCACTGTTCCCCTGCAGGAGGGGTTCCTCGACGGGCAGCAGCTGTGGAGGACCGCGGGCTTCCCCCTGATGAGTAGGCCTTGCAGGATTCAGGTACCCAGCGGACCTCCAGGCGAACTCTCCGGACCAACGGAGGAGGCAGCAGCCGAACAGGCAGGTCTAGCAGCAGGCGGCGCTTGGTCCCCGACACTCTCCTTGCTTCCACGGTCCCTCACGCAGCGTCTGAAGTAGGGCGCGGGCTTTACCGCGCCAATTAGGCCGCACTCCCGTTTCGAGGCTCTGATCCACCAGGACAAACGGCTGGCAGGCTGTGAAGCCGGGCAAGCTATTGGAGGGTCCAGGAAGCCAATTGCGACACCAAAGTGCCCCAGAAACCGCAGTGTAAGCCCACTTTAGAGCAGAGTCGCAGTGAGACACGTCCGCTCTCGGCACTGGCCAGGCCACGCCCCCCCAGGCACATACATTTTCATGTCTATATATACAGCCCTAGTAGTTAATATGGCGGGCGTAGGCATAAGATCGGCTGAAAAGCCGATCTATGCATGCGCCGGGCAGATGTTGCCTGGCATAGTTACGGCAACGCCCGATCGTGGATCGGGCGCCCGTAGCACCAGCGTAGTAACGCTGGAGGGGGCGTCCCCCAGCGTTACTATGCTGAGTTTAGTGCAGGGAGGCAGGGGGAGGGTAATGAGGCTGGGAGTGCGGCGTTATCGTACTAACGCCGCCGACCCAGCGTATTTACACTCCCTTACACCGGCTGAAGTTAGGGTAGCCTTCAGCTGACGTAAGGGAGTGTAAATACGATGGGGCAGGGGGAGTGTCAGGGGGAGTTCCACACTGTAACGCTGAGCATTAGTACACTCAGGGGCTACATCATAGGTCTGGATCAGGCACTAAGTGCCCAAAAAAATAAGAAAAGTTAGACCCCTCACAGTTTAGCTGTGATTTTTCTTAACTTGTCTCTAGCTACCTCTACCAGTGAGTGTGTTTCTTCAGTAGGGCTGCAGAGCCTGTCTATGGAAAGCTGCTAATAGGGTGGGGTACAGGGAAGATGCTTGCACCATAGCAACTGCACCTATTGCACCCACTATAGTTGTATACCCCCAACATTTCACAGCTAAAAAAAAGGTACATTTGTACATTTGTCCACCAGAGAAGGTGTGTTTTTGCCACCAAGGGGTGTTCCAGCTAAAGGGATTGTTTCTTGTCTCACCCTGGGGCGTATGTTTCCCTACCCTCATTTTCCACATCATAATAAATTCATAACACCTGATAATTAAGAAGTCCAACATCTTTCAATAAAGGAGAGACATTTATTGTACTTTAAACAGAAATCAGTGTAAATGCTAGACTAAAATAAATAATAGAACAAATACACAGCAGTTTGCAGAGAACAAATAAATCAGTGAGACACAAGGGGGAAAGTAACTCAACCAACACACAGTTATGAATCTACACAGGGAGAAACTCAAGCATTCGAAGCCAGCATATAGAAGAAATACAAATAGGGGACAAAATAACAGATACAGCAAACATTAGTAAAATATTGCAGAACAGACTTACCCATTATCTGACTTTCAAACCTGGGGCCAGATTTACTAAGCTGTGGATTTGGAAAAATGCAGATGTTGCCTATAGCAACCAATCAGATTCTAGCTCTCACTTTCTTATTACATACTAGAAAATGTTAGCTAGAGTCCGATTGGTTTCTATGGGCAACATCTTCACGTTTCCAAACCCGCAGCTTAGTAAATCTGACCCCTAGTGTCTTGTTGCAGTGTTTAGTCTTCCCATAGTGCATGACTTGTGACATGAAGCTGTCACCTTTGTAGCAAAGCTTGGCTGTTCCTTACCCATTTTTAAGCCTCCTAGACAACTGTTTCTGTTTCCCTTAATGACTATGTTTCAACCTACATATAAAAATGATGATCATTATCCTACAAAATCCCTGACTTGTGCCCAAGTGTACCTAGAAGAATTGATGCTATTTTGAAATCCAGGGGTGATCACGCCAAATATTGATTTGAATTAGATTTATCTTCTGTTTATTCACTTTAAATTTTGTTATTTGATAAAAATTAACTATTAACCCTTCTACTTTTTAAAGCATTTTTACTTCATGGCATTTTTTCCACAATTGTCTAAAACATTTGCACAATATTGTACATATGCTAAGCATGTAAGTCGTTCTGAAAAGGTAGAGTACTATGTATGCGCAGTAACTATACTTCTACAATGACACAACAGTCCGATGCTGCATTCAGCGAAGAATCCATCCTTGCACTGGGGGCCCACTCATTATATGTATGAGATAAACATGATGGGTGGGCATTGGCATTTAAATTGTTCAATAATCCTCAAAATAGTTACAGCAGGGTTCTGGGCACAGATTCAACATTTACACGTAGGAAAGCTAGGGGCGTGTCCTGTTCTTCTGCATGTGGGATATTGGATACCAAAATCCATACATTAGCCTCCACAATGAAGGCTAACGTACAGATTTAACTCCTAACTCTGGATCAGGTCCCTTAGGCATAAGAGTAGTCAAGTCATTTGGACCCATTTGTAAGGTCAATAGCTGAAAGCAGAGGTGATAGGTGTTTCTTCTTTTGAATATAGGGGTTTAATAGAAAGGGGAAGGAAATGTAGGTTAGGCCTCTTTATGCTTGGATCTTATCCCCCATTCCATTTTTTGTTCTGCTGTTTGTTGGTGAGATTTTGGCCCTAGCTATCTCTTGTGTTTTCTTCTTTTCCACTCCCTTCCAGCCGCCAGTGGACAGTACTAAGCTGTAAGTGACTGGCAATCTACAATTTTTATAAGCAGTATTTATAAGCACAGTCTGTGAGTAGAGATCTTTGTCTATAAAGATACTGCTTAGCGTTGTCACT
This sequence comes from Limnodynastes dumerilii, assembly GCA_011038615.1. Lineage (NCBI taxonomy): Eukaryota > Metazoa > Chordata > Amphibia > Anura > Limnodynastidae > Limnodynastes > Limnodynastes dumerilii. Next base: position 36,978 of record WWET01007134.1, read on the forward strand.
CCTGGTGGCATTTCTTCACTTGGTTTAATATGGGTAAATAACTCCATCCCCATCCTTCTACAGGCCTGGTAGCATCTGTACCCTCTATACCTACAGTAGTAAAAGCACTGTATATGTATAAATATGATATACCCTTACTGACCAGTTTCAGCTTCCAACTACAATCGTGCTCTCCCACTAATAGTGGTGATTTTGATGCTATCCTGTTATTCAACCTGAGGTATTGGCAAGTATCCACAATGGCTACAGTGTGAGGCTTGGGTTCTTACAATCATCAGCTAATAACACCTGGTTCTTAGCTCATACTGGCTGGAAGAACCAACAATCAGACCATAGTGGTAGGTGGTGGTGCCAACAGAAAAGATCATAGGAATGCTGCTATTGATACAGTGCAATTGTTCCATCAATCAAGGTTTTTTGACTGCAACTATTTAGCGTGGTACAGCACTGCCAAAGGTGCTCCACTGTTATGCTAATGAGCTGAACATATGTGATAATCAACTTCATTACTAAACTAATGCCAGCATTATATGAAATCACAACTTGATATAGGTCTTTACTAAGTGGCCACATCGTCAGTGAGTACCTTAGGCTACTGAACATACCATTCAATTGCTGCTGATGAACTCCAATTCATATTTAATCAATTTATATATGCACCTTGCACATTTCAAGGTGACAATTTAGGTTTACCAACCAAGACTATTGAAGTTTTCTACACCACACTAACACTCTTATTAGGTGATGAGAGCTCTGTCACGTATTTTTGGATGCTATTTATATAAGAATTATCCTAATGGTTATCCCTGCAGGGTTTATTTTTAATTAATCAATTGCTTTTTATACTGGTATATTTGTGGTAATTTAATGTTGTTTATTATTCTTAATTGTGTGATAAAATGGTATTTACTATTGCTATATT
>WWET01007135.1:0-23156 GCA_011038615.1 Limnodynastes dumerilii
CACAATATTTTCAAAATTGTTTACTTTTCTCATAATTTTTTCCTCTTTTTCAAGAAAATCAGGGTTATCTCTAAATTTAGTCAGGGACTCTCTGGTTTCCTCAATTTCCTCTATGACTTTCTTTGTTCTTCTATCCCTATAGTCTATCAAGAGACCAATAAGGGCATTAGAACAATCACTTAGGGCTTTATCCCACGCTTTAGTTAAATTAGGGTCATCCGAGAAGGCTAAGGGTCTAAACACTCTCAGACCTCTGGGAACAATTTTGAATTCAAGATACTTTCTAAGGGAAACTCCATCACACCAATTTCTAATTTCTTCAAGCAACAAGTCCTCCAAATTATATAATTCCTTCAGAAAATCAGTTTGAATAGGATTTTCAATGGGACTCGGCTTGCAGTCCTTAGAAAACTGTGTCAGAATAGGATTTTCAATGGGACTCGGCTTGCAGTCCTTAGAAAACTGTGTCATGTAGAGATCCCTTCTTTTTAATCGTTCATCAGAGCCAGCCATCATAAAAATTGTTTGATTTAAAAAAAACAGGGGTGGAAATCCTCCCAGCAGCCCAAGTGTGCAAAAACCAACCAAAAATGAGAATAATATATACCTAGGCGCTACAAGGGAGGCAGCTGCTGTTTGGGAGAAATTGCTGTTCTCCTAAAAACACCAAGAAATAAGAAACAAAGTAACAGCGCTAATTACCCTATTAGTATTAATATAAATAGACTGGCTGTGATGAACTACACATAGAACGGCAACCTGTTGTAAAATAGGATATTTATTAATGATAAACAGAAATAAAACTTAAAATTCCATATAAGATACCAGTGGAGCATATATGCACTTAGGATCAGATCAATTGAAGCAAAGAAATATCCCCAGTTTGTAAAGATCCTTCATTAATAATTGCAGGGAGAGTTAATATTGCAAATGGGAGATTAAATAGCTTGCCTTATCTTACTATAATTGTAAGTCAGTTTGATATTATAGATATTATTATTCAATAGGGTAAAGAAACACTTGAGGGACTCCTCATCACCTTCCCAAACAATCAGCACATCGTCGATGTACCTGAGCCAAAGACGAACATGCATTTTAAATTCATTTAGCTCATACACAAGTGTTTCCTCCCACCACCCTAAGAATAAGTTGGCAAATGTCGGTGCACACGACGCGCCCATCGCGGTGCCTTGCTGTTGAACATAAAAGATTCCATTGAACAAAAAATAATTGTGGGTGAGTACAAAATGTAATAATTCCAACAAAAATTCATGTAATTCAGTCAAGCCTGCTTTTTCCAAAAAGAATCTGACAGCTCTCAGACCTAAGTCATGATGAATAGACGTGTACAACGCCTCAACATCACAACAGACCAACCACATATTGTCGGTGATATGTACATTCTCAATCTTGGTCAGGACATCCAATGTGTCACGTACATAAGAGGCCAAAGAAAAAACAAATTCACGTAAATTGATATCTAGATATCGGCTGGCTTGCTCAGTTAAACATAGGTTGCCAGATACAATAGGACGACCAGGAGGAGCCTGATTGTCCTTATGTATTTTTGGCAAGAAATACAAAGTAGCAATCCTTGGGTTCTCAACCCACAAGAACTTCAAATCAACGTTAGAAAAAGTACCTTTTTGATGGTATTGCCGAATCAAGTTCTGATAAGAAATCAAAAAAATGTTAGTTGGATTAAACATGACAGACTTGTAACAACGATTATCTGATAATTGTCTCTTAGCTTCAGCTAAATATAAATCTTCCCCCCAAACAACGATGTTTCCACCCTTGTCTGAGGGTTTAATGACTGCATCCCATTTCTGCATATCCAATAAGGCTGCACGTTCACTGCTAGTAAAGTTCCCACGTGCAATTGGAAAATGGCGATGGGTATTATACAAATGATCAAAATCTTGAGCAACCAGCTCATGAAATATCCTAACCTGAGGACAGATTGATAAATCAGGGCAGAAAGTGGATTTAATTTTCAGTTTAGAAGATGCATTTAAAGTGACATCATCATCTTGCAAGGAGACTAAACATTCTAAGGCTCTGAGTTCATCTTCCGTAGGGAACAACTCCCTCTCGTCACTAGTCAAAATGTCACCTACAAGATAGTCACGTTTGTTCTTATTAGCAAAAATTTTTTTTAGTAAGACCTTGCGCATAAATAGATTAAGATCTACTTCCAGTTGAAAACGGTCTACATTACAGTTGGGGGAAAAACTCAGGCCTTTATTCAAGACAGAGATATGATCATCATTAAGTGTGTTCGAAGATAGATTAATAATCTTAAAATTATCCATAATACATTCATCTACGTCTTTTTTGGCCTCAGATTCCAATCCCCTCCACTTCCTCTCCCCCGCCCCCTGATGGTAGATTTCTTGTTTGTTTTTCCTCTTCCCCCGCCTTGTCGTTTTCCAGGATCGTCTGATGCCGTACCATTGCCTAAAAAATTACTGTTGTTAATGTCACTGCAATCATTATCAGAAGATTCGCATTCAGAGGCTGAGGGATTATAGTTCGATACCTTGTGCCATTTTCTAAATTTAGACACACGCCAATCAAAAACATTATTGCTATCAAAATCTTTTTTGTCACAAACAAATTTCCCTCTTTTCTTTGATTTAATAAATTTTTCAAATTTCTCAATGCTTATTTTATACTCATCAAATTGCTCAATGAATTTCTCATCTGCACTGAAGGGTTCTAACCTATCACTAATTATGCCCATGTCCTTTTGAATAGTTTCCAATTCTATCTTATCATGTTCAATCAATATTTTTAAAAGATCCACAGAACATTTAAGCAATGCAGCTTCCCACTGCTTGGTTAATTCATCATTCAAATCAAAAGAGGGAAACAACTTTGGCCTCAGTCCTCTTGGTGTTATTCCATTTGTCATATAATTTTTAGACATCGACAGATTAAGGTAACATTTGGTTTCCTTCATCATTAAATCCTTCAATTGCATTAGATCATCTTGCCAATCAGATCCACCTTTCACAGCAGAGTAATCAAATAGGCCACCAGCCTCCTCCTGCATACGTGACTGACGAGCACGAAGCTCACCTGTTAAACTAAAAGACATCCTTAAATCTCTGGTCTTATACACTCTGAACGTAATAGAGATATGTCTGATAAGATTAGGTTCATAACCACGTTTTGTGACCAATGGAAAGACATACAAAAAATTTTGGATAAACACGTCAATGTACTTCATACAGACAATGATGTTGCACAGTGTCTGGGCCCTGCTGTAGATGTGACATGGAGACGTTCCAAAAATCTTAAACAGTACCTGGTACGCAGTCACTTTAAACCCCATCTTGATAAACCATTGTTTACACAAGGTTTTTTCCCATGCGGGCATTGCTCTCAATGCAAATACATGCAAACCACTAAGACTTATGTAGATAGATTTAATCATCGTCATGAGATTAAGGACTTTATAAATTGCTCATCTTGTGGGGTGATTTATTGTATTGTGTGCGCATGCAATAAGACTTATATTGGAATGACGAAAAGATTGCTGCGGATACGCATTTATGAACATTCTCGTAACATCCTTAATGCCAGAAAAGATCAATTAAAAATGAAAAATTTGACTAGTGTAGCAAGGCATTTTTTAAAAGTGCATGATGGCTCACTGTTACATTTTAAGGCTTATGGAATGTTTAAGATATCCCCTGATATTCGGGGAGGTGATGTTGTCAAATTGCTGCAGCAAAAAGAGACTAAATTCATATATTTGATGAATTCTGTTGTACCACATGGGCTTAATGAAAAAAACGAATTTGTATCATATCTGTAGGTACGGTTACCATCATTTTGTGAATTTTCAATTTGCCCTAACTACTTAGAAGCACAGACTGCATGTTAACTCATGCACTATGATTTAGACATAGTTCTGAAATGATGCCTGTGTTTGAGCAGAGACTCTGTTATCTAAATAGGTTTTTTGACCGGTTTAAGGTAAATGGCTGGAGATATTGGGTATGGCTCTTTAAGAGTCTGTTAATGGTGTTTATTACTCCAAGACTCTATGAGAAATTTCTTATTACCATTATATACCTGATATGATAGAGCTGACCATGTCCTCTAGTATAAAATCTCTTATGCATACTGATGTCCTTTTTGTGTTTATATTCTCTTTTAGACATTACCTGTATACCTATGTATAACTGCATTACTAACAACGGAGCAGCTACACACACCTGCATTACTGAACGATGCTGTCTCTGATTGGATAAAACCTCCTTAAATACTGACCTCACTACCAGCTGATTACACCCGGAAGAAGCAATAGCGAAACGTACGTCGGTTTGTCCGTGGGGTGCCTCGTGATGCTGTGATGTTCCTGGCCCGCTGTTGCTGCGAGTGATGCCACTGCCGTTTACCTGACCTTTCTTTACAACGGACTTTACTTAGTCCCCTTTATTTGGTCCATAGGGTAAGGCAGTTGCCCGCAAGGGTGAAGCGCCACCGTGAGGTGGTTTTTTCATCTTTCTTTTCACTTTTTATTTTTTGTTGAAGAGTAGGGCTAGTTTCTGGACCAATTACTTACTTACCATTTAGAACATGTTTTTGGATACTGTGATTATGGGCTGCTTATATTGAGTTACAGCAGCCGTTTCTGTGATATGAATTAATTCCATTACCTTTATTGCAAACATGTCTCTTTTGTATGATATGGTCTGAACATGCACACTTACATCTTGATTAACTTTATGGGCAATGTGGAATCGATGACCCCCACGTTTTTAATGTTTGTAGCTACTTTTTTTATAATTGTTGCCTGTGTTAAGGCTTATATGTGGATTTAATAAAAATTGTCTTTAGCAACTGAATTAATTTGGTAGTTATTTAATTATATTTTGCTATGCAGTGTTTATTCTTGAAGTGAATGTCTGTGCACTCATTATAACGGTCTTTTCCTTCTTTGGCTTTTTTCTAACTCGTTTAAACCGTTGAGTAGCACCCTGGTTTGGTTATTATTGATTTATATACAATCAGGTAATATTAGACATTCCATATATGGTGTATGTCAGTGCGGGACTTCTTTCTCTCTGTGTTGTATTACAAGACCCTGTACTGTTACCATGAATTGTTGCATCAGTAAAGTGTACAAACTGTGATATTGATGCACAACAAGGAAATCAGGACTTCAAGTCAATCAACCATGTGATGGTACAAAATTAGAACTTCAATATATAAATATATATATCTAAACTATATTTAATTATTGTAACTTTAATGCTGTAAAAATGTAACAATATTTTTAAACTGTGTTAATGTCAAAAGAAAACATTTAGACAAAGAAATCACTAGTTACACAGTGCATGTGATAAAACGGCGCCAGGTTATATACAAATCTTGAAGTAATTTATGTAGTGGGCTGTGATGTACAGACAGATTAAACCTTTTTATCACGGTACACTTTGATTTTCCATTGGCTAAAAGAAAGGTGACAATATGAATAATTTGCATAAGCAATACACTAAAAGTCAAGACACGCATAGTTTGAATCAGAATTGATCCTTTCACTTTGGATTGCGATACAGCTTTTCCTATCGGAGCTCGAATACCTTCACCTTGGATTACCACTCTTCGGATACCTTTGAACTTTTAATCGTGCATGCTTCGGAATAGTGGAAATTCCTTCAACAACTCCATACCTTTCACTTGGGACACTATACTTTGCACTACAAAAAAATTTCGAAATCCAAATTTACTTTTATTTTTTATTATATTTTAATATACATCTATTAAACCGAACATGGCACAATACGTCTATCGCCTTGTACCATCAAGAAAAGGACAAATGCAACTAAACATTAACGGTTTTTTGTTCTGCAGGAACAAGGCTGTGGGAAATGTGGTCTATTGGGCCTGCGTGGATAAAGCGACATTGGGTTGTCCATCACGAGCTACCACAGACATCGTTGACGGACAACATGTGCTGCGTACTTCAGGAGTAATGAAAGAGCACTGCCATTTCCCGGAACCGCAAAAAACTGTGGTTATGGAAGCAAGGGCTACTCTAAAAAGAAAAGCTGTGGAAACTTCGGACACTCCTGCACAGATAATTCAATCCGTGCAGGCAGCGCTTCCCACTACAAGTGCCTCACACCTGCCTCAGAGGAGCCATGAAACAGATTATTCGAAAGGCCAGGAAAGAGGAAGGACCTTCAGAGCCAACTTCATTACTGGATATTGATGTTCCGGAGGAACTTCGCAAAATTGACGGAATGCAGTTTTTGGGGAGAGACTCTACTTGGGACGACGAAAGAACCCTGTTATTTGCAACAAAACAAAATTTGGAAAAACTAGCAGAGGCGCCCTACTGGATCATGGACGGTACATTTAAAACTGCACCTGAAATTTTCCATCAAATTTACACAATTCATGCACCTGTTGGAGAAGAGGAGTTCCAAAGGGTTGTCCCTTTGGTATTCGGACTATTGTCAAAGAAAAGCATTGAATGCTATACGAAATTTTTCTATGATCTCCAGGATTACGCTACAGACTTAAATGTTGATTTAAATCCACAGTTTATAATCACGGATTTTGAAAAGGCAGCTATAAATGCATCTGCCGAAGTTTTTAACCATCCTGTCCATAAATGCTGCTTCTTCCACTTGGGAAAAAACATATACAAGACAATACAGAACAAAGGACTTGGGGCTCAATATGGTTTGGATTGTCACTTTGCGGAGCAATGTAGGAAATTACAGGCTCTAGCTTTCCTACCACCGACAGAAATACCAGCAGCTTTCCAAGCCATCAAAAACATAATGCAACCAGAAGCTGCCTCCTTGGTTTCATATTTTCAAGAAACTTATGTTTTAGGAGTGCAAAGACAAACAAGGCATACATCAAGACCAAATCCAATTTTCCCTCCAACATTGTGGTCAGTCCACAAAAACTAAACGTTGGGTATCCCAAGAACCCAAAATAAAATAGAAGGATGGCACAGGAGGTGGAACAGCATTGTTGGTCAGCGCAAGCTTGGAGTATATAAATTGATATGCAAATCTCGAGTCAACACACAGACATGGCAACTCAAAAGTAAAACTTTTAGGAAGGGCACTGAATGTCCAAAAACATTTTTTGTATAAATCTTTATAAATTTATTTAACAAATAGATCAGATTACAAATATTATTTAATTAACCGCATCAATGTTTGGAATATCTAATAAAGTACTGCTAAGTACACATAAGTATGGTGAAATATATAAAAAGATTTTTTTAAACTAACAATCAGTAAAAAACTGTGAAACAAGACAGGAATACCAGGCAATACAAAAAATTAAATACTGCGACCCATAACGGAGGCTAGTTCTATCCCTAAATTGAAACCCCCATAGCGGCCTCACGGCCTGCGCTTCGCCTATTCCTAGGCAGTATACTTGCCCTACAGGTTCCCCTGGTGTGCAGAAGTAAACAATCATTTAAAAGGATCCCATCTTGTAATCTCCGTCTCCAGTGCACGTGGAGGCAGAAATGGAGTCCTGACGCGCGCGTTTCGCCTGAGCTTCGTCGTACATCAATGCGAGCTCTGGCAAGATGATTTGCTATGTCTGTCAGCGTAGTGTCCAGAGCATGGAGGTGCTACCAGGAGACGTGGAGGAGGTCGTTGGAGGGCAACAACCCAGCAGCAGGACCGCTACCTCTGCCTTTTTGCAAGGAGGAATTTGCCAGAGAACACAAAGATTGGCAAATTCACCACTGGCGCCCTGTGCTCTTCACAGATGAAAGCAGGTTCACACTAAGCACATGTGACAGATGTGAGAGAGTCTGGAGACGTCATGGAGAATGTTCTGCTGTCTGCAACATCCTCCAGCATGACCGGCTTGGCAGTGGGTCAGTAATTGTGTGAGGTGGCATTTCTTTGGGGGGCCGCACAGCCCTCCATGTGCTTGTCAGAGGTAGCCTGACTGCCATTAAGTACTGAGATGAGATCCTCAGACCCCCTTTTGAGATCATATGCTGGTGCGGTTTCATCTGTGAAGAGCATAGGGTGCCAGTGGCGAATTTGCCAATCTTGTTTTTTTCTGGCAAATGCCAAACGTCCTGCACAGTGTTGGCCTGCAAGCACAACCTCCACCTGTGGATGTCGGGCCCTCATACCACCCTCATGGAGTCTGTTTCTGACCGTTTGAGCAGACACATGCACATTAGTGGCCTGCTGGAGGTCATCTTGCAGGCCTCTGGCAGTGCTCCTCCTGTTCCTCTTTGCACAAAGGCGGAGGTAGCGGTCCTGTTGCTGGGTTGTTGCCCTCCGACGTCCTCCTCCATGTCTCCTGATGTACTGGCCTGTCTCCTGGTAGCTCCTCCATGCTCTGGACACTACGCTGACAGACACAGCAAACCTTCTTGCCACAGGTCGCATTGATTTGCCATTATGGATGAGCTGCACTACCTGAGCCCCTTGTGTGGGTTGTAGAATCTGTCTCATGCTACCACTAGAGTGAAAGCACCGCCAACATTCATAAGTGACCAAACATCAGCCAGAAAGCATAGGAACTGAGAAGAGGTCTGTGGTCAACACCTGCAGAACCATTCCTTTATTGGGGGTGTCTTGCCCCAATAAAGGTCTCGTTTAAGTGATCCCTTTATTTTTTTGAGCAGTGTATTATAATGTTTCTACTTTTCTCTAGACACAATGGCCTCCAGTGAATGTGATGTGGAGATGACCCTGGAAAGTTTGATTTCTTTCGCTTCTCAGTACCTTCAGGAGATAGACCTACAGGACCAATATAATGTCATAAGGAAACTTGGAGGAGGAGGTTTTGCTTTAGGCTTCATGGTAAAGCATAGAAAAACAGGTCAGTGTACTTTATTATCCAAATTATAATAATCACATCTGTGTGTTCAATTTAATCCCAGATGCAAAACAACCAGAATATTCCAATAGTCCTGTTTGATATTTTTCTCTTAGTCATAATTTATCTAAGAATATATTTAATTTTATTTCACATGCATACTATGCATTTATTGCCTATTTATCACTGAATTAACTATTATTATAATCTTATCACAGATCAAAAGATGGTACTAAAGGTCCTGAACAAGAAGAGAACTACCAAGAGAATATTTATTATGGAGTTCAGCGTGTCCATCCTTCTCTCATCGCATCCCAATATCATTAGGAGCTTTGGTACCACATTCAAGACCTGCAACCATTATGGGTTTGCCCTGGAGCTGTCCCCAGTGGGTGATTTGTTCTCCCTCATTGAGCACAATGTATTTGATACCTCTGATAAATATCTATTGTAACATTTACATGATGCAGAGTTCATCTTTTCTTTTTCAGACCAGACTTACAAAACACATGGTAAATAGATGTGCCCTGCAGGTAGCCAGCTGTTAGGAGACTCCAGGTTTACCTGGTATAGTACCGGAGTGGTCGTGAGCTGGAGTGGCGCCCCGGGTTTACCTGGGTGAGAACCGAGGCGGCCACCAAAAATATAAAAGAAATGACTGAGTCGATTACCGGGGTACGGAGTCTTTATTATTGTGTGGTTTTCACCAGGGCCCCTGATGGTGGGGATGGAATAGCTGTGCCCCAATAACCTGGATGTACCCCATTGAACCCAACTCGCGAAAGAGAAAAGGAAACCCGGAGTGAAAACCAAGGTGAGGGATTGGGAGCAGAAAGATGAGCGGGAATAGAGTCAGTCCGGAAGAGACCGGACTGCGATGGACGTAAAACACTGAACCAAGCACTATGGACAGAAGATTGTTCACGGGACTGGACTAGACACACTAGGACTCGCATGTACACAATCACACAGCGGAACCTCTGAAGAGGTAACAAAGCATTCACTCAAGGGATGGATAGGTACAAATGGGCAGGTAAGTACAACAAGGGAGAGAACCAGGGAAGGATACAGGCAGGAATCAAGGCAGGTAAGTGGGTCAAACAGAAATCAGTTCACTAGGCTGGAAGCACTAGGCACACAAGGTAAGAGCAGATCACAGAGACTGACAAGCAGGGTCTATAACTGGCAGAGAAGTAAGGGAGAAGATAGCTTATATAGAGACAGCTAGCCTCTGATAGGCTGAGCTGTCTGAAGAGAAGGGTGATAGGATGCATGCAGCCAGCAGGGGGAGTGCTAACCTAAAAAGCCTGAAGGAAAGGGCGCGCCCGCACTAGGAGACCGCGGCGCACATGTGGAAATTGTTTACCAGAAAACGTGGTCTGCCCAGGAGCGGTGAGGGAGAGCAGATGCTGATCGCAGAAGGAGGCAGATGGCAAACAGTGCCTGGATGAAGAGAGGAGCAATCAGCGGGGACCTGGCGGTAAGAAACAGCGGGAAGCAGGGTGAGGGAACGGATGGAAGCAGGCTGATCGCGGGCAGAGGGAGCGGGAGACTGGCCTCGCATAACACCAGTGCACTAGAATTTATTGAAAGTAAAGGACTGGTGCATTTGGATATTAAACCTGAGAACATCTTGGTGTTTGACCATGAATGCCATTGCTTTAAAATTACAGACTTTGGCCTTGCACGTTTCAAGGGAAGAGTTATTCAGAGCAGGTCTGGAAATGTCTCCTACATGGCTCCTGGAATGTGTCAACTTGCTGATAAGGGCAGTTTGATTGTAGACTCAACCCTAGATGTGTGGGCTTTAGGAGTAATTCTTTACTGCTTACTCACTGGAGATCTTCCATGGAAATCAGCAATCCCTGGAGATATAGAGTACAGTAGATTTGTGGAATGGCAAAACCTCAGCCTCTACCACCATCACCCTCCATCACCATGGAACAGACTGCCTGCTTGTGTATTGAGGTTGTTTAGACATCTTCTTGATGTGGATTGTAATAAAAAAGATGTAAATCCGCAGAAATCCTCCTCTTCATACATGAAAGCTGGAATGTAGAGGAAAGCCAAGAAAATGAGGTTGACATCGAAGACCCTTTTCCTGAGGAATCAGAGCTTCAGTGTGTTTACCAGAAATCTGGTTTAAACACGGATGGCTCTTACATCCCAAACATGTCACACAGGAGTGGCTCCATACCATCAGAAATCAGCTTGCAGTCTTCTCATCTGAACACAGAGTTCTGGATCTGAGCTTAAGGTGACACAAGCAGCATCATCCAATAATACACATGGATAACATAATAGCCTTTCATGTCAGGGCAAAGGTAAAAATTGGCTGAGAAAAAAAAAACTTAAAACTGTCTTCTGGATTGGAGTAGACATCAGATAAGCTGTAATCTTACTTGCCAGGTAGCTTTCTTATTTCATGGAACAGGTGGATGGTGAGTAGTGTATATCTGGATTTACTAGACCCATTTTGTATCTAATGGTGAGTAAATAGCAGTCTGCCTCTGATATATATAACTTGTTTTATAAGAGAATATTTTGTTGCAGAATAATTTCATTTCTTGTTTTATAACATTAATCTTTGTCCATGTGAATCTATTGCTTTTCTATTGCATGCAATAGACAGTGTTTGAGTCTTTGATGCCCTAATAGGAGGGGATGAGATGCTGCTGTAAACCATTATCTATCAGACTTACTAAATATTTACTAATATAGTCAAGTATCACAAAGAAATATCCTGGACAGCTCTATTTTTGTTCCAGGTAGTAATCCTCATTTGACTTGTAATATAGCCATCAAATTTGGTCCTTTGAGGGTTAGAATTATACACACTAATCAAAAGAGTCTCATCATAAGGCTGCCAATCTCACAGTATTAACCCTTGAACTCATGACTGCATGAAGTACTGTTAGAGGCAGAGTAACTGCATTGTGTTTGGCTTTATATTAAAAAGTAAAACTGCTCCTGACACCTGAGACAGAACCCTAAAATTCAGTTAGGACTCTCCTGTGGAAAACACTGCTTAAACATTTTAAAAACCTATCTTAAAAACTCACTGCCCACTGTAGACCATCAAAAGCTTCATCACTACAAATCATTCACAATAATGTGACCTGTGTACAAGATGGAGTATGTAACCTGCATTTTAAATAATTCCACACACATTCTGTAAGAAAATGGATGACACTGGCTCTTCAGAAGAAACTACAGTTGACATAAAACCAGAAGTAGAGCAGGTTCCAATGGAACAGCCAGAAGAAAATTTACATACAGATAACTGTTTTACTTAGGGCTGTTTGCCTTGTTCAAGTATTGTGACATCAATATAGAGGAAGGGTGGGGAAAGAAATGGTGAACCCTTCGGAAAATCTTTTTTCTTATAGTGGAACTCAAGTGGTTTGAAACCTTCATCATCTTCATGATCTTATTGAGCTTTGGTGCTCTGGCTTTTAAAGAAATTTATATAGAACAATTCCAGACTCTTTAAACTATCATTAAGTATGCAGAAAAGGTTTTTATCTACATTTCCATTCTGGAAATGTTACTGAAGTAGCTAGCCTATGGATTTGTCAAATTTCTGGTGCTGGCTTGACTTCCTCACTATTGATGTACCCTTAATTTGTTAACAATGTTTAATGGATGTACATCATGTGTGCTGCATTGGACTTCAGAGGAGTCACAGAAAAGCTGTAGTAAGACGACAGCGGGCCGTATTCAGAGATACAATTTCACGGCTAGTTCCATGTGTATTTTTAGGATTGGACCAACTGCGCATGAGTAATAACTTTATTTACATAGTTAAGATAGACTATACGAGCAGAAATGCCTTACAGACGGACCTATGATTCGCACGTTGGTACATACGGACGGATATGCGATGCAAAAATACGCACAGTGAAATTTAAATTAAAATAGATGGGGGGGGCATTTAAATGAAGGAAAGTGGAAGCGACTATCATGAATCGCACGTACAGAGGACACATACGCACAGGAATGCACTCGGATAGCTACAAGTGGTCTACGGCAGCGGAAGTCTCCGACAGCCGAGAGAAAGGAGCGTTGTGCCTTTAAGGGGGTTTGGCCTGCACCGGCAATGTGTATAAATTGCCATCCCATTGCCACACAAATCTCTGAATACGGCCCTGCATCTTTATTAAGTTTTATTTTGTCATTTTAATTATCTTTGGCATTTTTTCACCCTCAGTTTATTTATTGGTGTCATTGAGAACTTTAATCAACAGAAAAAATTTGGAGGCCAGGATGTTTTCATGAAAAAGGAACAGAAAATATATTACAATGCTATGAAGAAGTTTGGCTCAAAGAAGCTACAGAAATATCCCTAGACCTTTAAGTAAAATGCTGGGGGGCCATCTTTGATTTGATCACACAACAAGCATTTAATCATCAGGATTCTCATATGTCTGAACATGGTTACCAGGAGGAAGGAAACAGAAGACCAGCGTGGTTATGCAGAGATTGTCCTCTATTGGGTAGTTAGTAATTGTTAACTTATTTTTACTACAGAGCATGAGTTGAAACTGAGGATTGCAACATTTCTACTTTACCATTGGATGGAATATCTGATTTTGTTCTCTTACCATTGTTAGTACGTTCTTGGCTGATTTGATTACACAATATTTTGTGCCACCATCACTCTTCTGAGTCATTTGTTTGGCTCATTTTGACTGTGTACTTGATTTAATCAAAGGAGCCAAAGGAATTAAAACATTGCTTTTTGCCCTAATGATTTCATTGTCAGCCTTATCTAATATCAGCCTGGTTCTGTTTCTTGTTATGTTTTCCATATTGGGAATGTCTAACTTTGCCTATGTGAAAAGAGAAGCAGGGAGAGATGACATTCAACTTAGAAACTTTTGGCAATAGCATGATCTGCGTATTTCAGATGACCACCTCTGCTGGCTGGGATGGCTTACTGTTGCCTATATTAGACCATTTCCCAAATTCTGACCCTAAAATGGAGAATCCCAGGAGTCCAATGAAAAGTTATTGTGGCAGCCTCTCTGTGGGATCTTTTTCTTTGTTGGATATATAATCATCTCCTTTGCCAAAGTAATGAATATGTACATTGCTAAAAAAAAAAACCCTAGAAAATATAAGTGTGATCACAGAAGAGACTGTAGATCCTTTAAGTGAAGATTATTTTAAAACATTTTATTAAATCTGAGAGAAATTTGATGGTGTGGAAATGTTAAGATAGGGTCTAGAAAGCGCTACTGTCATAAGAAAGGGAGGTGGCGTCTTTCTTCTTGTGCGGTAGTTAGGGTACATCTGGAATCAGACATCCGCTACCACTGTAGATGGAACCACTGCGGCACTAGAGAAGAGAAGAGCTAGACTGAATTATCTACAAAAAACATTATGATGAATCCTGGTGGAGGATTTCCTGGTGTGATACATTGTTGATAGAGGTGCAGAGATACTAAATAAAATTATTCTGATATTAAATAAAGATATTGAAAATAAAAGTAAAACAGATTTTATTAATTGTCAATTTCTGCTTTATATTATAACATGACATCTCAGTGTCAGAATGACCACCAGCAACCAGGAAGTGACCAAAAATATGGCTTAACACCTTCTTCACCTGATCTCCCAGACCTCAGAGGAGCTGAGGCTGTTGGAGGTGGCTGATCACTTTGACCTCATGGAAGAGCTTGGAATGGGCCCTTGTGGAAAAGTCTTACTTGCTAAACAATAAGGATCTTTAAAAAGTCTAATGTTATGGATTCTATGCTTCTATAGTCTATAAAGTTACCTGTACTGTTTGTAACATTAAAACAAGTGTAAGACAAAAGGGATTCACACAATGGACCGGATTCAGAGATGCGTGTTAGCGCTATGTGGATATGTGCACATTAATTTTCATACGCGCGATTCAGAGCTGCGCATCCGCACATGAAACTTTGGACTCTGAATCGGACGTATGTGCATTTTGAGATGCGCATCTGTAAAATATACCTCCGATTTTTTTATTTTTTTTAGACAAACTGATCCTCGCTATTCAGAGAATCGAACTTACAAAAAAAACGTTTTAAATGTCGGATGCGTTGCTCACAATCGCAGAGTACACAAATTATGACATTTTGCTCCTTTTTTTTACATAAATAACATGCAGTTTAGTTAAAAAACTTAATTTTATAAAAATAATTAACAAAATTTTAAAACACTGAACATAATAGAACCTAACACACACTGTGAAAATCTATTTCAGTGAAATCGCGAGTACAACGTGCCTAAGCCCAACGTTATGTGCACTTCCAGTTTTGTGCGCTTCCGGTTTCCCGCACGGTTCCGCAAATTCGCCATTTTGATATTGATATTCTGAAAATATTTAGCAAATATGAGAGCTGCAGCTTTTACAAAGCAAGAATTAAGGGAGATGGTGTCCATACTGGACCAGGAGGTTAGGGGTGCATATACCCCTAACTCCATTCAAAGGCACGCCTATAGGCGCATTAGGCAAACTTTAAGGGCCAAATATGGCTCCAGAAGGAGCATTATCCAGATCCAGCATCGCTGGTCAGACCTACGCAGACGCCAGCCAGACCTTCTGGCATGTCTGCGTAGGCAAATTCAAAGGAGGAGATTCAGTAAGTGTACCATAACATATTTAGAGAATGAAAATATGTTTTTAAAATTTATATAAATTACATACATAATAACTAGATTAAAATATAAACATTAAAATGATTCTTATACTTCACACTTTCAATAACAAATTTTTTGATGTGCAACTGTACACCTGGAAAATACCATGTTGATTTGCATGTCCATACATATGTACATAGCTAAATAATTATATACACTATATTTAACTAAATATACATAAATCAAATAAGAATTTCAATATTCACTTGAAAGTATTTTATTTCCAGGCCTAATGTATTCATTATTTTTTTTTTTTTTAAATCTTAGTTCGAAAAGTCTTTATTAAAACCGTACACCTGCACATATAAGTGTGAAAGTGTCACTCTTAAAAACCATAAGATTTATATATTTGTTATAATTTTTTAGTTTTGACAATCTTACATTTGATTGACATGTAGGCTACTTATTCCAAAAAATTATAAAACAGTTATGTAAATTTGACTTAAAGATATATCCAAAGAAGATTTTATTAAGATATTTGTGAACATCTGAAGTTTTGTATGATGGCTTATGTGTAGAGGTGTGTGTGTGTGTGTGTGTGTGTGTGTGTGTGTTTTTTTAATAAACTTTTTAAACTTAATATAATGGGCCTGATTACGAGTTTCACATCCACATTTTTTTTTGTAAAACCAGATTTAAAATTAGGAGGTTAAGTTTACCTTCTAAACTCTCTTTTATATAATAATCTTAAAGCTTACGCAGTATTTTAGTTCTATCTGTAAAAGTTTATAATTATCCATGCATGCAATTTTTAATAAAAAAAATCAACAACCCTTACTTTGAAAAATGGTCTAGCCAAGCTGTTCACTTCCACATGAAAAAAAGGTTGATGTTGAACTCAGAATCATGGCCATCATTTATGTTATTATTATTATTAATTAATTATTACATAGCATTATATTAATTTATTTTAATATTTATCATTTAGGATTCCACCACAACGATGATCGGGAGGATGTTCAACTCCCTGTGGCAGAGGAGGAGATGGAGGAGGAGGAGATGGTTGCAGAGGTGGTGTTGGCAGATGAAGAGGAGGTGGTGGTGGAGGAGGAGGATGGTGCAGAGGAGGTGGTGGTGGAGGAGGAGGATGGTGCAGAGGAGGTGGTGGTGGAGGAGGAGGATGGTGCAGAGGAGGTGGTGGTGGAGGAGGAGGATGGTGCAGAGGAGGTGGTGGTGGAGGAGGAGGATGGTGCAGAGGAGGTGGTGGTGGAGGAGGAGGATGGTGCAGAGGAGGTGGTGGTGGAGGAGGAGGATGGTGCAGAGGAGGTGGTGGTGGTGCCAGAGGAGGAGGAGGTGGCAGAGGAGGAGGAGGATGGTGCAGAGGATGTGGTGGAAGAGGAGGTGGTGGTGGTGCCGGAGGAGGAGGAGGAGGAGGAGGATGGTGCAGAGGATGTGGTGGCAGAGGAGGTGGCGGAGGAGGAGAATGAAGAAGGACTGAGAATTGTCATCAAAGAGGAGTCTGATGATGAAAATGATCTGGGAGAGGAGGCAGCCATGGCCGAGGATCATGAAAATCAGCCAGGTAATTGTAAAATCATATACTATAATTAATAAAAATGTATAGCTATGTTTGTAATCATTTTATTTTTTATGTATTCACAGATAACATCAGGCCTGAGGAGATACGAAATGCACAGCTTCAGCATATTACAATGGCAAGGCAGGCAATCTGCAATATAGCTTAAGGCCTGCGTCAGCTTACGCATATTTTAGATTTTTTAGAAAATACATTATATATATTGTTGTTATTGTGTTTTGTTGATTTATTTCATTTCATGTTTTGTTATGTTATAATAAATATTGTTATTCATAAATGATTACTTTTTTATTCTTGTGCATATAAAATGATTATTATTGTAATTTGGAAATATGTTTTAAATACACACACACAGTAATAAATATTGAAAAAATTGTTAAAAAAAATATATAAAGCTTTACTATAAATTTATTACAATAATTTGTACATAGAAATGTGTTACATTTATAATGAATGTATAAATAAAACATTATGCCCATGATTCAGAGTTGTCCTTAGAACTTTATTAATATAATACTCTACAGCTCAGATATACATTTAACAAATCTAAGGGTTATTTTATATTTATATAATAGGATGAATACAAAATACAATAATTACAACCATTCCAAATAATTTCAGTATAGACCTTTAAAAATAATGACTGCATAGGTTTTTATGTATTATATACAATATAGTTTTAAAAATTAACTTCACCACTAACATATTATTTGTATACAAATAATTTAAAATCTTCCTACCCTTCCAATACAACATGGTATTGCTTATGTCTACACTTGCACAACCAAAATTTTTACATTGCTACTCTCAAATCAGACCACAGAGCAATACCATGTTGACTTGCAAGGGGAGTCAGATTAACAAATAAAATAAAAATATATACTAAGGATTTAAAAAACTTAAATTTATATTTTATAAAACATGTATTATGTTACAAATGATACATTAAATATATCAATATAAAGCTGGGTTCCCTTGGTGTACCTTCATGTTCATATATATAATAAAATGTTTATATGTCAGCTAATGTGTAATGCTATTTTTGACATTTATATAGTGTTTTGTAATGACAGTTGTAAAACACCATTTATTTAAAAAAAAAACACACAAATTGAATCAAATAAATGTTGTTTTTATTAAATGAAAATATTAACTTTTACATTAAACAATAAATTAACATCAATCATGTAACAGTAATATTTGCAAAAATAATATAAATTATAAATTATTTTTAAATTCATCAAAAACTTTTCAATTCTGTCATTTTTTATGATATTTCAGTCAACAATTGTGTAGCCTTGTGGAATACATTTATAATGTTGAAACGTTGTTGATCTGTAAAAAAAAAAAAAAAAAAAAATTATTTTAATTTCAACAATAACTCCCACTTGCCTCAAAATTGCGCCCCTAACGCTTCTGTAGGCCCTGCGTTTTTTTTTTGCATTACTAACGTAACCATGCATGCGGCCTACTCTTCTGTCCATAATTTTAACAATGAGGAGCTACTCATTTTTTTCAAGCCGTAAATGCTGTGGCAGCAACTCGACGTACAATCAGAGTCCTCAAAAAACGGTAAGTATGCAGATCTATGTGACATGTGTTATGACATTGGACACATTAATAGAAAATAACATATCCATTTAATTATGTAATATTTGTAAATAAAAAAATAAATCATAGCCTTTTAAATACTTTAAACTCACATGCAGTCACATTTTAAAACTGTGCACGTAAATGAAGCAGACATCACACTGTTCAAATGTAGCTGATACATGCTGCCAGGCCAAACACCCTTGACAAAGACTTCCCTCAGGTGAAACGCGCATCGGGTGTTTGGCCTGGCAGCATGTATCGGCTACATTTGAACACTGTGATGTCTGCTTCATTCCGTGATTGAAGCTACCAGTGCCGTCTTTGTTCCGCTCTGCCGACCCGGGGACACCCTCCAACATTAGTCAGAGTAGGGTTAGATACTATCACAGGAATTGTGTGAAGCGTGTCCTTGCGGCCACTAATTGTATTTTTAGGGCTTCCTGCATTAGGAGCTAGGTGGTGGTCTCCGGAAGGCAAAGGTGGTAACTATAATTTACATTCTATGTGTTTGCACAAGTGTTATTGGACAATTTGGGTACAGCAATTTCTAGCTGTGCTACTATGTTACAATTATTAGAATATGTACACAGTAATGTTCGCCCCAGTTTTTTTAAACAATAATACTCACAATCAGTCCCAATCAGCTGCACAATGCCTCTGTACACATTACACTAGATTTACAGGAGGAAGTGTCCCATTACCCCCTGCAGCAACAAAAGGCCCATCCACAATATATATTTTATATATACACACACACACACACACACACACACACCTTCTCCTGTCCGCAGAGGTGTAGCTAGCTGCCATGGTGCCCAGAGCACGGGTATGTTGCAGAGCCCCAGTACTGTATTTGGGACATGGCCAACATGGGGTGGGGGGTGGAATTGTTGCATTTGAAGGGAGTAAAAGAGAAAATTCCTAAATTGTCGAGAGAGTCCATTCTATTGTATTAATCATAAATACAATACCTAAAGAAAGTGAGGTGCTGTAGTTGCAATTGACTCAAAACAATGCTTGAACAGTTGTTTGTAATATTTATTATACAGTTTTTAGTTTTAGTTTTTTAAACAATTTACAGAGAGACAAAATCAGTTACAACGCAATGCGGAGGTTTTTCTAAAGAATGACAGTTCTGGAGGTGGTTCAGGAGATTGGTCAAGAAATTTGTCAACTTTGAAACGGTATATGGTAAAGCAGACAAGATCTTGGTGGAACCTTGTGACTTGCCAAAACTATGTGAACAACAATGTAACACCAAGAGGACTACCTCCCAGTGTTTTTCCAACTTTTGATTTATGTGATACTTCTTTAAATGAACAATGGGAAAAGGAGCTAACACGTTGCTCCACTGAGCTATTAAAAATTCTGATTACACACAAACCGTGCTCAAAGGTATTAACGAGGAAGTGTCTAAACTAAGTGAGACAGAGTTTGAAGGCTTGGAGTCGTTTCAAGCGATGTTCTCAAAATATAAAAATGATGTGGAGGTTTTGGATAAAAAGATCACGGAAAAGAAAAGGGAAAAATTCCTTAGGGATAAGGAGGATTTTAATAATAACATAGTATATTCTTAGCTTGCTCCCAAATTTAACAGGAGAAGAAATCAAGGAGGCATGACATCTCAATCCGAGTCCACAGATGGTGAAGACCCCATGGACCCCAGAACGGCCTGGATTTTCACAGAATGCAGCTTCTTTTTTAGGGGATCCTCCCGAGCGCCCCGGACCGATGCATACAAGATCAGGCGGGGGGGGGGGGGGAGAAAAAAAAAAGAGGCAGAGGCGTGTATTACGGGCCAAACAGACGCAATCAGCGCCGGAATCGTCGCTATTATCAGGTACTGACAACCTTAATATAATTTGTTAATTTATCGTCGCATATATTATCACCAGAGCATACAGACGTATCGTCGAAGGGTCTTACCTTTTCTCCCTCCTCTTCGTTTAATCGGTTTAATTTAGAGAAAGACTTGCATTTATTTTTACGTAAATTGGCTTTATACAGCATGTATAATAACAATCATCTGCAGGAGGCAACAGGAGTGGAGGATTTAGATGCAGAGGATGTGGAGGCAGTAGCTATTTTAGAGAGCTTGACACTGGAAGGTACCATACAAGAAAATCAGAACAGTAGATTCAGGGGGAAATCTACATTTTTCCCCGATTTAGATAAATATCCAGCCTTGGCTGTATTCCGGAATTTGGTTTCTCAGGAATTTGACAGTCTCATGAGCAAGGGGGGTAAGAGTTTTGCCCCTATGAATATGTCCCATAAAGAATGGATGGCATTAAAGGATATCCAGGGGTGGAAAGATATAGTCATCAAACCCTGCGATAAAGGGGGTAATGTGGTGATATGGCCCCTGGATATGTATGTGACGGAAGTCAAACGTCAATTGCTTGACACCTCATGCTATAGGAGGCTCCAGGGTAACCCCACTCTGGAGTTTCTGAAAGCTATGAAACTTTGCTTAGGGAGGCGAAACATGTAGGGGTAACTAGTCAAAAGGTTTTTGATTTTCTCTTTATATCCAATCCCAAGACTGCGTGTTTTTACCTCCTTCCTAAGGTGCACAAAGATGCCCGGTGCACAAAGATGCCCTGTGCCCACCTGGTCGCCCAATAGTTTCAAGCAACCTGTCCATGACGGAGAATGCAAGTAAATATGTGGACTCACACCTCAGACTGTATGTCCTGACTTTACCGTCATATATAAGAGATACTCAAGACCTATTGGCACGGATAGAAGATATGTATGTGCCAGTCGGGACGTGGCTGGTATCCTTTGATGTGGAGTCCCTGTACTCCAGTATTAAGCATGAGAAGGGGATGCATGCTATAGAGTACTTTTTAAACACAGTGACACACAACGATCACAATACTTTTCTTATGGACTTGCTTGCTTTTGTTTTAAAAAGGAATTTTTTCCTATTTGATAATGGGTACTACTTACAACTGCGCGGCACGGCGATGGGGACGGCTTGTGGCCCCACATTCGCCAACCTTTATTTAGGTTGGTGGGAGCGGGATGTCGTCTTTGCGGAGTCCAATGAGGCATATACACAGTTTGTGCCTCTTTGGCTCTGCTACATAGACGACATCCTGCTCCTTTGGCAGGGGGATGTGGAAACTTTAGAACAATTCCTGACTGTACTCAATACGAATGACTTAAATCTTAAGCTGACTATGAGCTTAGGTCAAAATCAACTAGATTTTTTGGATGTAACCATCTACATTGATGACCATAGGAAATTGTGCACAGATCTATATCGCAAACTAACAGCTATGAATAGTATTCTACATAGGGAAAGTGCACATCATCAAAGTGTATTGAAACACATCCCCCTTAATGAATATATGAGGTTAAGACGGAATTGTTCAACTGTGGCGCGCTTCAAAAATAGAGCAAAGGAATTGAGGGATAGACTGCTAAGACGGGGCTATTCCTCAAAAGCACTTACTAAATTGCTGTAAGAACTAAGAGGGAGGGCCTAGCACATCCCATTAGGAAATCCAAGACAGCTAATACTATTAGATTTATAACGGATTTTTGTGATGAATCTTACCTGTTAAATCAAATTTTGAATAAACATTTTTCGGTTTTAAAATCAGATCCCACTTTATGTGATGCCCTAAGGGATAGAATATCGATGGGCTGGAGAAGGTCCAGGAACATTAAGGATCTGGTGGTTTCCAGTTTCTTTTCTTTAAGGAAGAAAAGTTGTAGCACCTGTCACCTTATGTTAAAAGTTTCCGAAGTGACGGATCGTTATGGAAGGATCTACAAAATTAGATCTTTCCTAAATTGTAAATCAAAGGGAGTGGTCTATTGTCTCTGGTGTGATTGTAACCTGAGATATGTGGGGAAGACTTTGAGACCATTCCATCTGAGATTAATGGAGCATATTCGCTCTATTAAAAATGCACCCAAAGATAAAATGAATAATAAAATTCTAACACCTATAGCCAGGCACTTCCTACAATGCCATCAAGCCAATCCTCAGTCCCTAAAGGCATTTCTTTTGGATCAAGTTAAGTTGAATAGCAGATGGGGAGATGTGGATAAGGCACTCCTACAGAAGGAATCTATGTGGATTTTTATTTTAGATGTTATCACACCTGTAGGTTTAAACGAGAATATGTCATTCACTCCTTTTCTATAACACTTTTTTGTTTGGGGACTTGCAAGCATTTTGATTAGGTTACACTTTTTACCTGTAGAGATAATGATCAGATTAAAGGCTTTTGATTCTACTTATATGGTATAGTTTACTCTTCATGATATTTGAATGATTATCATTTTCCGAACATCTTTCTACACTTGCTGGTTATTCTATATTTTTATATATACGTGAGTCTACTTACCTTTTGGTCGGACATATGATTTATGAAATTTAAGATTTAACCTGTATAAGTTTTCTGGAATGTAGTATCGGAACTTATATATGCAGGTGTTTGGTATCTCTATGATATGTTATATCTTCAATCTTGGCACCTGATGAGATAGA
>WWET01007136.1:11852-28804 GCA_011038615.1 Limnodynastes dumerilii
CTCACCTCCTTCCAACAGCCACTCTCTGTAGCAAAGTACCGGCCCATCCCTCCAGCAGCCCATCTGGCATTTGCCAGAACTGCCAGATGGCCAGTCCGGCCCTGTCCATGTATCTGAAGAGAACGGAGTATAAAATTCCTAAAGAAAACAGCATTTTCAACACAAAGACCATGCCATTGTATTCCTTAACCCTTGGAAGAGTCTTGCTCCAAATCAAAGTTGGTTTATGAAAAGGTTTCTTAATAACCCAGAGACAGATTCAGAGTGAGAAATATCTGTCCAAAAAGGTACAAATCTGACCATAGACAAAGCATTTTGCAATGTGAGTGATGCCACTAAATGTAGGTGTTTTACATGCAGAGATAGTATTGGCTAATTTTTCTTATTTCATACAAGTACTAATCAGCTTTATTTTAAAACTAATTTAGAAGTTAGCTACAAAAATCACCTCCCAATGCATTCTGTTGGCAAATCTTAGCTTCCCCTGTAGTTTAACATTGTTTTACCAAAGTGCAGATTTGCTCCTTTTTTGCTGTTACTTCCAACTCTGGATCAGCCCCCCAAATGAACAGTAAATCTGATATTTACACAACCAATACTTGCAGTCTGTGAGCTTAGGGGAACATTGTTCCTTGTTCATGATGATTACATGTACATTGTGAGAGGCCACTATATGTTATACTATGCAGATACCAATTCCAGAATTTGGTGTAAGGTTTGCTCTTATCCATACAGGTAGTGCTTGGGATTGGTTGACAAGCTAATAGTACAAACAAATCGAAAAAACCCAATATAATAAATAACAAAAAAAAGCTGCTGGTTAAAAGGGGTGTTTGAAGTTTCTTAAAATGTAAATAGACTAGAGTAGGGGTTCCCAAATTTTCTAAAATCAAGGCTCCTTTAGGATCTCAATCATTTTTCAAGGCACCCTCTTGGCAGACTTTCCTCTTCAGCCATGATTATCACCCTGTTTATTGTCTGCTTCCTGTAGGGACCAATAATTGCTGTTCAACAAACTCTACTCACATCAATGGCATTACTTGTTACAAATGAACTGTGAGGTACAGCGCTGGTTAGTTAGTTCTATATATGTCTGTAAAGATATACATAAGTCATGTCTTTTTCTCTAGGATTTTAGAAATATGTTTCTGGCAATATTCAGGCTCTATGGGCTCCATTTACTATTGCAATTTTCGGGTGATAATGGGTGTTTTAACACTAAAACGCTCATTATCACCTGAAAATAAACATTTTAAAAGTTACTAAAGTGCATTCGCCATGGAAATCTGCTATTTCCATGGCGATGCACAAACACTTCATAAGGCTTCGGCGGCCCGTTGATCTAAACGGGTGCCGAAGCACTATTACAAGTTACTATCCCTCACTGCCGAAATTCTGATTCGGCAGTGAAGGAAAAAATAACGCCATCTGAGGATGGCGTTATTGACTTCATGCCAGCAATCTCCCCATATTCCCCCCTTTTCCTCCCCCTAATAGCCGTTATTAGGGGGAGGAAAAGCTGGGTATGTGTGGGGAAACAAAAAAAAAAATAAAAAACAACATTAAAACATTAAAATAATATAAAAAAAATACAAAACTCACCTGTCCGATGGACGCGTCCGACTTAGAAGACTCCGGCCCCGATATGAAGACCCTGCGCATGCGCAGTGGGTTTTCATATTAGGGCTGAAATTTTCTAAGTGCCGCTATGAAGTCTCTGCGCATGCGCAGACACTTCATTCGATATGAAGTGCCTGCGCTGCGGGCAGAGCACTTCGAGGGACCTCGGCGGAGGGGTGAGTATTAGTAAATTTTAATGGGGAAGCTGCCAGGCTCACCGCGAACACAGGCGAGCCTGGAGCAGCTTCCCTTCGGTGGAAATTTTTTTTTTTGTAAATATAGCCCTATGTTAGATGATAATTTAGATTAAGGTTATAGAAGAATAGAAATAGGATACCCTGATATGCTGTATATATTTCCCTGTTCTCACCAAACCATACGAATTAGGTGAGCCATCCTGACTCTTACATCTGACTCCTCTCAGCTCTCATGCCACTGAGACTCAAAAAGGTCTCTTCCTTTCCATTACAATTTTTCTGATCTATGATTGGATAATCTCTAACATATCTGATTGGGCCAGTGTTGGGGAAAGAAAGCCTTCACCTGATCAAAGAGGGAAAGATCCTGCTAATTACTATATGAATTGTTAACTCTGCCTTAATAGAAGGGGAGGTTTAAGGTTAAGCTCTGGGAAAGGGAGTCTTAGGGTTAGGCTGCAAGGAGGGGAGTCTTAGGGTTAAGCTGCGGGGAAGGAAGTCTTAAGGGTTAGGGTAAATAAAATCTTACCATCAGGCGCATAGTCTTTGTTCCCGGGAAGATCGATTGCTTCTCCTCCTCGAGGCAGAAGTAATGGATTTGAGAACCTCTTCTGAATTGAGTGGTATGAAACAGCCCTTTCAAAGAAAAGTGTCATTTGTACCAATGACCCACACCTGTATTGCACTAATAGGCAAGTATTGATAGCATTTTATGATGAATGAAATCTATATATCTGTTAAGAGCCGCCAGGAGCCGTCTGTCGGCACCTCTACTCATCCGCATAACGATCACCACCAGGAGCCGCCAGCTGACCCGTCTCGCACATGCTGTGATCAGCATGTAAACAAAACACGTGGAGCGTAGCCGCCTCTCCAATCAAGCGTACGCTCCACGCTCCTCCAGATCCAGTAGTATTAGGCGCTCTCCCGTTCTTGGGAAGCGCTCTATCACGTAATGAGGCTGGAGGCTGGCTAGCCTATCAGGGGCTAGCAGCCTCTATATCAGTTTGGCGCTTGCTCTGCTCAGCGCCGGTTATAGACTCTGTTACAGTTTCTGTGCCGGCCTTTGCTTCTCTCTTGCCTTGTGCTACTTTTTCCTGCCCAGTTCCTTGCCTGCTCCCTTATTGTGCCATTTGCCTCTTTTTTCCTCCTTAGTGTTTCATCCAGCCTGTGTTAACCCTTCCTCTCCTGAGTGACTGTCACTGTTAACCCCTTGGGGGTTCCCTGCTGTTAAGTGCGTGTATGGCTGCCCCGGTTCGTTCAGTCTGTCTTTTTAGTCTTGTCACCCGTTCTTGGTCTATTGTCGCCGTTTAGTGTTTATTGTCGGTTGTCACTGGCCGGACCCTTCCGGCTCAGTCTGTCTCCCGCTGCCAACTCTGCCTATTCTGCCATCTACCAGTTTCCTACTTACCTTCATCCTTCCTCTCCTACGAGTTCGGTTCCGGGACTGCGACCTGCTGTTGGGGCGCAGCCAATTCCATCCCCACCATCAGGGGCCCTGGTGAACACCACCTGATAGCATAGACTCTGGTAACCGTTCTGGTAACCGTTCTCGTAACTCCTATCTGCCTCTCTACCCCGATTATCGCCTGGCCTGTTGCGCTCCCGCCCGCTGTGCAACCATCAGGTACTCATAACAATATCTGCAGATTTTGTGTGAAAT
This sequence comes from Limnodynastes dumerilii, assembly GCA_011038615.1. Classification (NCBI taxonomy): domain Eukaryota; kingdom Metazoa; phylum Chordata; class Amphibia; order Anura; family Limnodynastidae; genus Limnodynastes; species Limnodynastes dumerilii. The sequence goes on from WWET01007136.1 coordinate 15,333, forward strand.
CCTGTAACTAAGATATACCGTAATAATTATAATAATAATACTTTTTATTTTTATTTTAATGAACTGTAGTACACCAATACTCCTATCTGTATGCGCCCACTAGTGGACGTCTAAAGCAGTGCATCCTGGAGGAGTGCCATATTCCAGAAAACTCTTCAAGCTGGTTGCTGGCACATTCCTTGCTGATGACTCAGGGTCTGCACGCAGTCAGAGAATAGGAACCACTCTCTCTATATAATAAGCATCTCAGGATTTGCTGCAGACACTGCTGCCTGCCAGAACCTCAGACCGTATACATTACACAGCCAGTCATCTCCCAGGTAAGACTCTCTCTCTCTAATGAGTCTCTTATTACTAATACCTACACTGCTGTTATTTCCCCCAGATCTCAAATGCAACAACATATACTGCAATATTATAATGCAAATGCAATCTATGTACTTAGCACTGCACAAAACTAGACAGACATTTGTGAGAATGTCACATACTATACATGTAAATTACATGGACACATTACAGATCATTATGACAAATTAAAATATTAAAGAGTTCAACAAAAAGTTATTGATTACTATGACACATAATAAGCTGCAGTTAAGCATTATATATATATATATATATATATATATATATATATATATATACACAGTTACAATAGAAGCAGTTACTGTAATTATGTCAGGTTATGGTAATATCCCGGCCTCTGAATAGATGAGATCCTTGTTACAAATAGGCATCATTATAGCTAGGAGACATTCTTTGCAGAATTAGACCCTGTTGTTTCCAGGCAGATGCAGTTGTTAGAACAAGAGGTAATTATAAGGCATGTAAACACTGTTGATCATCATTTTCTCCTGAAAACATGTATAAGCAGAGCAGTAATCCCTCGAAAAGAAAAAAAAAATGACGTTTGTTATTCTGTAGGAGATTAAACAGTCTGATATACAAGGAGACTGGGGGGGCTCTGCTTGTGGGGCTTATATTGTATGTTAGGACCTAATCCGGGACTGGGGTGTCCCGTTATAGGACTGCTTTTTGTCAGTGGCCTTAATTTTCTATTTTAAGAAAATTCTGAACTTCTGATTTTCCAGGATAAAAGTGTCAGTAATTCCCTGGGTCCAGTAAGAGTCAGATAAAACTTCTGCTACATATCACTGATCTGACTGAATCCTAAACTGCTTTTTTGTTAATCTCTTGTTTTCTGTGTGTTCTGATGGGATTTGTGATCCACACAAGAGAACACACTCTGCTACCTGAGAGGAGCACATTCTATCCAACGCAGTACTAGGGGGAATGGCACGTTCCATGTCTTCTGACAGAGAGACTGGGTTATTACAGTGTATGTATAGCCATGTCCCCTCAGTCCTTAATCCTTACCCAAACCCTGCCCTTTTCTTACCCTAACCATCCCTTCCCCACAGCCTGACCCTAACCTTCCCTTATCCCAGAGCTTAACCCTAACCCTCCCCCTAACACTAAAAGTCCGGGGAGAGGTTACTCACCCCTCCTGCGACGGGTCCAGTGGCACTGGAAAATGAATAGGTGAGTATGCCGGTCAGCACAATTACCCATTTTGAAAAACAATCTAAAAGGCTGGTATTCGAAATAGAGACAGACAAAAAAGAACTTTCGTCTGTCTCTACTTTTGAAAGACAGCCATCATGCCGGGGACTCCCACCATGTGAACCTATTGGTTTCTTTGTAAACAATAAAACATTAATTCTTTTGGTGACCATTCCTGAGATGACATTAGCCATGTGAAGATGGGGACATTTGTTATACTCCCCGTCTTCATCACTGTGTCTCCTGTTTGCTCACCTTCTCTCACTTAGCATGTTAGCTCTTATGAGCAACGCCTCCTCCCTCCTGTCATCACCCCTCTACCTTAATTCTCACCTTTCTCTTTACTGCCTCTCTCCTTATTCATCTGTTCCTACACATATCTCCTGCACCCTTATCTCCCATACATATTGTTCTGCTATTTTCATACTGTATTTTATTTTTGTATTGAATTCCTTATTCTTTGATTTTATACCCTCTGTTAATTATTGTATTTTATATGTAACTTTTCCTATTGCCTGTGTATAGCGCTGTGGATACCGTGTGGCGCCTTATAAATAATCCTTAATAATAATAAAATACTGATGTGATCTATGGTCTGGCTCTAGTCCTAAGTATGCACTGTGCTCACAAGTCTCTGCAATGGAGGATTACATAAACTAAGGGCGATTCTTCATTCTGTATGTGCAATGGTAGTTCACTCACCTCACGTGTACGGAGCTTCTATTCCCAGAACCCTGCCTTAACGCATGTGGTCCTGTGTGTAATGTGCTGCCGCTGAATGGAGAATCAGAGTAAAGGCTTCGCCAAGTCTTTACTTTACGATTTAAATCCCTCCCCCGCTCACCATGTGCACAGAACGGGTTTTTGGGCATAATCCAGAGCGGTTTGTAGTTCGTTGTGACGCATAATGACCATGTTCGCGCACAGTGTAGTTACTAGCAGATGTTAGGCGTCGTATCTCTGATTGTACGTACCTTCATTGTAAATACGTATGAAGGGGCGGCGTCATCCTTACGACGGCTGGAAATACGCTTTGTAGGCGGAGGGGGGCATTTAAATTGTACAGTATGGGCCTGGTTAGCACGTTACATGCGACAATCCATTACTTGCAACTGTCCTTACGCAGGGAAACGTTAAGGCAGGGCTTGGTCCTCGTAAATCAAGTAAATTACATGCGACCTGACCTACGCCCGCGACCCAGACCTACGCCCGCCGTCGCTAGGACGGTGGGCATAAGCGTAAGATCGGCTGAAAAGCCGATCTGCGCATGCGCCGGGCAGATGTTGCTCAACGATGCGTCCGTAGGAACAGCGTGGAGGGGGCGTCGCCCTAGCGTCCCTACGTTAAGGTTAGTGTAGGTGGGCGGGGGGAGGTAATATAATGAGGGAGGGAGGGCTTAGCGGTAGTACGCTCGTGTGCAAGCGGTATTACGCTCGTGTGCGAGCGTATTACCCATTGCTTACGCCGGCTGAAGTTAGGGTAGCCTTCAGCCGGCATAAGCCATGGGAAATACGGCCGCACAGGGGGAGTGTCCAGGAGAGTGGATGCCAATACCCTGTGCTTTAGTAAGCACAGCGCATCGGCGTAGGTCTGGATCAGGCCCAGCATAACATTGATGCACTCCCCCCCGACACTCCCCATGTGCCAGCGTAATTACACACTGTTGCGCAGATTGAAGGCTACCCTAACTTCAGCCGGCGTAACAGAGTGTAAATACGCCAGGCACTGGAGCGTAACTACCTAACCCTGCCCTCCCTGCCTCATTTCCCTACCCCCCCCCCCCCCCCCCCCCCCCACCAACGTCTACCTTCCCTAACTGCAGTGTAGGTACGGCGAGGAACACCCCCTCAACTGTAACTATGCTGCAGTTACAGGCGCCCTATCCTTAGTAACGAAAATCCCTCACAACAGCGGGCAACATCCGCCCAGCACATGCGCAGATCGCTTAAACAGCCGCTCTTACCCATACGCTAGCCATAACTGCAGTGGGGGGCATAGGTCTGGATCAGGCCCTTAAAGATCAGAGTGGTCTAAGGAGGTGTAAGTCTACAATTGCAGGGCTGGGAGAGGGGAGTGTCGTGGGTGTTGGTGGGTGTGGCCTTGTTATGTGCGTGTGTATAATTGCGTACTTTTAAAAACCGTATCTCTGAATACAGCCTGGGAAAACCCCCTGGACTTGGAGATGGGAACTTCAGAACTCTGGTCAGCGTACTTAAGGTAGTCACTATCCTGGGACAAGCCCCCTCAGAGGAGCAGTACAGGGACTATCTTTCCAATCTACACTCTTATATAACCAAGTGCAACCATACAAGAAGACATGTGATGTCACATAATTGGTTTAGTTCGTCAGATTACAATGTTAAGGTCCACAATCTTATTGTAAAATCTCTTATAAACCACTTTACAGAGTTTCCTGCTTTAAAAGTCACTTTGAAATAAAACCTTTTTTTTACTGTTACTGAACAATGTTACGTTACAGCTCCTAAAATAGACAATGTCCTTTACAGAACAATAAGAGCCTCAGTGAAATCTGCAGCGTCACAGATTCTATGGTCTATGGCTTTGGACCATAGGAAATCTTTCTCACTGCATCCACTGAGCTGGAAATAAGTGAAGCAAACATCCAAGGTTAATGTCCGCCTAAGGGATAACAGATGAGCAGACGCCAATCAGATTCCAGTCATGTCCCAATGAGAGGATTTCACAATAGAGAATATAAACAGTTGAAAACACTGTAACAGCCTGTAACTAGTTATTTTCTTTACCCAATGGAGACAGGCAGGTGGGAATGAGCTAACGTTTTCCACATGACATTACAGTGAGATTGTTGGGAAAGGTCTGTGTTTTTGGGAAGTGGTTGCATAACCTCTATTTTTTCCCAGAATGTGACATTTATTTCCCCGGGTGGGTGGGACTGGTTTATAGAACTGTACAACGGGCAAGAGAATCGTCCTTAGTAATAGATGTGTTTTTTCCATTCCCTATTTTTTTATTATTATTTTTATTTATATAGTGGCAGCAAATTAAGATGAAGACCTGTTGTGAGAAGTCCTTATGACACTACTGCAAACTTACTTTATATGAGACCACTTGCTGAGCCTTCAATGAAATGTCACAGGGTCCATCAGCATCCTCTGCGTCTGAGTCTCCTCTATAGCTTTCTCTTGTGTTATTAAACAGTTGAGGAATCGGCTCCAGAATGACACGAAGCAGGCGATTTACGCATGGATGCGGTCGCTGGTCCGAGTGCTTGTAGTTGGAATATGACACAGCCACCAGCCAAATCTAGGCTGTATCAGTGCTCAAAAAGCTTTAAAAAAGGAACATTGGGCCAGATCGAGAGCTACGTTTCCATTACGTTTTAAGGCGTAGACTATTTACCAGGCACTCCGCTCGCTCGTACGTACTTTGGCCGTTTTACACTTTCCAAACCCTACCTTAACTTTTCAAAGCGTGACTTCTAATGTACGTAAAGGCCTCACATACATAAGCGCCTAAGCCACGCCCATACTGTACGATTTACATGCCTCATCCCGCCTCCGAGGAGTAATTACGGGTGTCGTATGGATGTCACGCCCCTTCGTTCGTAGTGGCGCTGTTGATACGAGGCTGTTATGTACGTTCAGAGTTATGTGGCGTAACATCTGCCGCGCATACGCAGTACATACAAAAGCGCTTTTACGTCACCGGCTAGCGTAAATACACTAACGTACTTAGGTCTGGATCTACCCCATTGCTATTCCTGACACCTACAGTCTACGGTGGTAGAGTAGGTTTAGACTGCGGTGGGTAAAAGATTAGGGTTAGGGCTTAAGGGGAGGGTTAGGATGCAGGGCATGGATGGTTAAGGTTAGGCTGCAGGGCATGGAGCGGTAGGGTCAGGCTGCAGGGCATGGAGGGTTAGGCTGCAGGGTATGGAGGGTTAGGCTGCAGGGTATGGAGGGTTAAGGTTAGGCTGCAGGGCATGGAGAGATAGGATTAGGCTGCAGGGCATGGAGGGTTAGGGTTAAACTGCATGGCATTAGGGTTAGGATGCAGGGCATGGGCAGTTAGGGTTAGGCTGCAAGACATGGAGGATTAGGGTTAGGCTGTGGGGCATGGGGAGCTAGGGTTATGGTAGAAGAAGGGAAAGGCATGGGTTAGGCTGCAAGAAAGGAAGTGTTAGGGTTAGGAAAGGGTTAACACTTACCTTTAGACGGATCACTTATCGCAAAGCCAGGATTCGATCACCGCGGCTTTTTACAATGGAGACAATCGCCGGCAGTCTGCATTCAGCTGTAGTGCGCTGCTCTTCGGAAATGAAGACCGTCGCCCTCGGCAAACCACACTCACACATTCTGAAAGCATATATACTCCTGGCGTGTGTTCTGCGTAGGCGTGCATTTGACGGTTTACACAGGAATGTGCTACCAACGGTTTTGGACTACACACTGGAAGCGGTAGGTAAAGATATTGGGTGAGACAAGCGCTGCAACTACTCCTGTGGGTGTTGGAAAAAAGCTATCTGAACAATAATTGCTCAAAGTACGTGTAGGTCTGAAAAAACGCTCTCCACAATCCCTGAAGAAAAGGTTTCCACAATGGAGTAAATTCCCACCGCTTCTGTGCTATTTGCGTAGAGAAATCTTGAAAGATGAGAATGCTATGACCATTGACTAACAAAGGGTTGTGACTTCTGTAACCACGGAGCACTGCCTCCTTGTCCCACATTCAAAAAGGACTCAGCCCAAATGCGATGATTGGTGATTGTATTGCTTGATTTTTATTTTTAGTTCTTGGGTAACCAGGATAGGATGCAGAGTGGGATGCACAGGCTGGTATTTGTAGTGCAGGATGCACAGGTTGCTATTAGTAGCGCTGGCTGCACAAGCTGGTGCGAAGAGAAGGATGCACAGGCTGGAATCTGTGGCATTGGTAGAACTGACTACAACTGGTAATACTAATTGAATAAGTAGTATTTGCAGAGCTAGACACACTGGAAGCGTTTCTACTGGCGGTGCGTGGCGAGTCTCCATGCGTACAGCGTGTATACATGGTCGGCGGGGAGAGGTATTTAAATCGTGCAGTAACGGCTTGGCTGAGCGCTTACATGCGATTTTTCATTACGCGCCTGACAATGGGGATCCGATGTGCGGAAATACGATACCTGACCCCAACCATAGACGAAGGGAATGTGCAAAAATAAGATCATTGGGCTGGATCCAGACTTAAGTAAGTGCTTGAACTTAGTTACTCCTGGGCTAAACCATGTTGATTGCAGGGGGAGTCAAAGTAATTGTATACTTTGCATGCAGGGAGTTATCTTTGAATTGGTTACTGCACACAGATACTGCCCAGCTTTACTATCACACTGTTATTTATCACCTCTCATCTCTAATACTGTTATATTATTACACAGATACTGACCAGCTTTACTATCACACTGTTATTTATCACCTCTCATCTCTAATACTATTATATTATTAATATATTATTACACAGATACTGACCAGAGTTACTACTACACTGTTATTTATCACCTCTCATCTAGAATACTATTATATTATTATATTATTACACAGAAGCAACAAAATCTCCACATTAACGAAAACTGTGATCATTATAACAATGCATTTTAATGTCACTGGAATTTGATATGCATAGATGCTGCTATGTAAATAACCATCATTCTGTTATTGAAATACTTACACAGCTTTAGTTATATTTTGCTGTTTTTTTATATTGAAAAAAAATAAATGGATTATATTTGATATTTTATGTTTATGTTATTTATATAATTAAATCCATGGAAAACTACTGTTTCTGTTTTTTTAATGTATTGAGAACAGACAACAGGGGGTGTTACGTTAATCTTAAAACACTTTATTAATGTTCTCACAGAAACCCTTACATTTGTTAAAAATACTCTGCTCCTGAGCTTTCACATTGTCACTGGTTTCAATGAATTGATTGATATTTGAAAAACATTTTTCTGTCTGACTCAGGTGGTTACCATAGTAACTGATAGCTGAGCTCTGGAGCAGAACATTTTGTACCAAATGGAATGGGTCATGTGGGAGGGTCTGAAACTATGACTGATATCTTCTTGAAACCAGTCAAGTAATGACAGACACCTCTATGGACAGAAAACAATAAAGTAATATTGTATTTCAATAAATATTCTGGAACTGGATCCAGGCTTCCGTTCGACACCAGACTTATGCACGCAAAGGACCTCATTTACAAAGATCAATTTGTGAAGGCGAGATGAAATCGTTTCATTTCGCCGCGATTTACTCGCGATTTTTTGGTTTAAATCGCAGTATTCACAAAGATGCAATGTCAGTTACACTGGTGCTCTAGCGTTTCTGACTTCATCTATTATATAAGACACTGCCCCCTAGTGACCAAATGGTCATTAGGAGCAGTACCGCGGAAGAAGAGGAGCGTGTCCCCGCCGTGGCAAGTCCAGAAGAGCCAGAGAACCGGACGAGTGACTCCAATCAACCGGAACCAAGACTACAATCAAGTGAAGAACTTTCAGCACATCCAACACCGCTTCCCCAGAGAGATGCCAGCAAACGGTGAGTGCTCAAAACTTTAATTTTTTTTACAACACCACACACTGCATTCAAACACTTAGGATAGGACACAGTGACCACCGGAGGTAAGTGCACACATTAGGGAACATAATTGGTTAGGGAAAATTATTTTTTACATGCACACTTACTGTATTGTGTTAAAGTATGTTTGGTGCACACTGTCTTTTTTTTTTTACACACACTACACACAGTGTGGCATGGTTATTACTACAAGGCTAAGCAATGCTGAGCCTTGTAGTTCTATCAGCACAGCATGGCTAAGGCTTTCAACCATGCAGCACTTGCTTTTTTCACACACAAAAACATGTTAAGTATATTGACATGTGTTTTTGAGGGTCAGGGACGTGTGATTACATGAAAATCGCACCTCTCAGGCTGCAATTTTTTTTTTTTTGTGATTTGAGGTCGCACTAAAGGCGATTTCTTCAATTCGCCTTTAGTGAATACCACAAATTTTTTTTTCTGTCTTTTGAATGGCAAATATCTGGACGATATCTGTCCAGCGATGTTTGCAGAGGTGATTTTTTAAGCCATAAATCACGCAATTTGACCTTTTGTGAATACCGTGATGTGAGTTCAGAGGGTCAAATCACGCAATTTATGGCGATTTAGGACAAATCGTCCTTTGTAAATGAGGCCCAAAGTGTGAAAGTCAGGTGTTTTGAAGGAAGAGCACATGTGCACTCCAGATGTCATGGGGGATCTTCTGTCGTACAGAATTCCAGGGGTCGGCGCTCATCTCTAGTAATCGATAGGAGTTTTGGCAAAAAGCCGCTGGAAAGCCTGACCAAGAAGTCTTGTATCACAGCCAGCTTTGGACAAGTGTAGAGATCTGCTCTATCAAGGGCAGGTGGTTAGCCTCAAATAGAGGGGAATCTGATTGCCACGGTAGAAATGGAGTGATATGGGATGAGGATAGAGTGGAGGATAGATTTCTGACTTATATCCCGGGTGTAGCTGCATCCAGCAACAAAAGAATAGCTTCACACTGGAAAGAGGTCAGGAAATATACCAGGATCAGGAACCTGCCTAGTGGCTAAAATAGTTGAAGACCGCACTCTAAAAGTAAAAGTTATTGATAATTATCTGTGTAACTATTAAATGTAATGATCGTGCTATCACCCTGGATGAAGAAGATATACAAGAGAAAAGACAAAAACAGATATCCCTCTGGTAGAGTAGCAATCCTATATGACCAGTGGCAAATGAAAAAAGTAAAAAGGTTTAATGCTTTACTAAATTATTCTAAAAATAAGTAGGGCCTATACTAACAGCGAAATATAAAATAAAAAAAGTGAGAAACAAGTGATTCAAATTGGTTATGCCCTGTCATCCTCCCAATATCAATGCTGGGAAACAATAACCCTGCCAATGGGATCTACACACTAAGTACTGCATGTACCTGGATATATTTGTTTTGTATGTGCCTCTAACAATATAGACTATTATTAAGTAGGTGGAGCAGAAATATTCAGGTAAGCAAGAATCCCTGATTAGGATGCTAATATACATTCAATTGTAGCCTTTTTGTCTCAATGGACCTGATTCAGACTTAAGAAGATTCTTAAAATAAGAGAGGAAAGTTGCTCCTGGGCTAAACCATGCAGATTTCAGGTCATGTAAATTGTACACTTTGCATGCAGGGATATATCTGTGAATTTCTTACTGCACACAGATACTGACCAGCTTTACTATCACACTGTTATTTAGACTTGGGATAGGAAACATCACCTCTCAACTCTAATACTGTTTGCAACAGATGAAATATGACTCCCCTGCAATCACCATGGTTTAGCCCAGGAGTAACTCATTTCAAGCGCTTACTTAAGTCTGGATCCAGCCTACCGGGCCTGATCCAGACTTAATCACGACAGGCAATTTACGCACACGGCAAGTGCAAATCTGGCTGTGGGAACGCACTGCGCATACTCATCGTAACTCTGATTGTACGTAACTTGGACTTAACTCCGTACGATAGGATGTGACATCCCTACGCAAGGTGTTTACATTGTACGGTATGGGTTGGATTAGGCAATACGCAAGGAGAAGTTAAGGCAGATTCTAAACACGTAAAGAAGCTAAGTTATGTGCGTGCCAGGGAAAGGGCATTGGGGTAGATCCAGAACTACGTTTGCCGTACGTTTATTCGCGTAGCGTATTCTCATGTGCGTACCTTCTATACACTCCCCTTGGCACACCCCTTGAACGTACGTATTTTGTCAAGATCCGCTTTCCAAACCCTACCTTAACTTTTTCCAACGTAACTGCAGTCATACGCACACGTACGTATGGGCAACACGTATTTACGCAGCTAAGCACGCCCATACTGTACACTTTAAATACAAACCCCCGCCTACTTCACGTATTTCTGACGTATTTTGGACGCACGTAAAATTGGCACACCCACACATAAGTATCTACGTGACACATACGTAATTGGCCCATACGTTTACAATTACGCTACGCTATTGAGCGTATTTTCTATGGTGCGCATGCGCAGTACTTACCAAAATGCGATTTTACGTCTCCGCCACGCGTAAATTCGCTCCGAACCGTTGTTCTGGATCAGGCCCAATTATCCTTAGTAGTGAGTAACTCAGGTACACTGTGTACGTAAAACAATCTTAAGTCTGGATCAGGACCAGTGTTCCGGGTGATTCTGTTTTATTGTAAAGTGTTGTGTTTCTCTTCTCTGCAGATAAGAAGATGAAGAACATTCCTGCCTACCTCATACCCCTGCTTCTTCTCAGCTTCAGTGACGCTCTACTTCCTCCACCGAACCTGAGAGGCGAGTATTAATGTTCCCCGAGCAAAGTATTTCATCTCAATAAGCGTTACAGGGTTAATGGATAAAAGTCACAACATTAAAATAAGTAACTTACGAACCTGTAGTACAGGATGTGGTGCGCCAGTCCAGTATGGCGGCACTAAAACGCAGCAGTCGCTCGTAGGATATTTTCAATCAGATAACCAATCAGAGTTGTCGTGAAATATGCTGAAAAATGATGTCGCTGAAAGGGTGATAGATAAGTGGAATATTCTCCCATCTGAGGGGGTAGAGGTAACACAATAGAACAGTGTAAACATGCTTGGGATAACTATAAGGATATCCTAAATCTCAAATTAATTAAGGGTAAATAGGGTCTGGGGGTCAGAATAGTTTTAAATAAACAGCTGGGCAGACTGGATGGGCCATGTGGCTCTTATCTGCCGTCACTTTCTATGTTTCTATGTACTGATCAGCATAGTCACTCTGACTGTATTCAGAGATCCGTGTCCAGATTGGGACGCAAATATACGCGCACATGGTGCAGGCCAAACCCCCTCAAACCCATGACACTCTCCTCTCTCGGCCGTGCTCTTGGAGACTTACGCCTCCATAGACCACCTGTAACTTTCCGTGTGCTATTCCGTGTGTCCTCCGTCCGTGCGTATCTTGATAATCGCGCCCACTTTCCTTCATTCAAATGCCCCCCCGCCCAATTTTATTTAAATTCGCCCATGCGTATTTTTACGTTGCATAAACGTACGTATGTTCCACCGTGCGATTCACAAGTCTGTCTGTAACGCACTTCCACACGTATAGTCTACGTAAACTACTTAAAAATTGTTACTACGCATGTGCAGTTAAAACGTACCTAAAAATACGCACGGAAAACGCCTCTCTCTGTATTCTATGTCAGAATTCTAAAGCTTTCTTGTTGACCAACGCTCTTTTCCACGTGGATAAATGTCCTGTTAGAGCTGTCCGCAGACATAGGGCCTGATTCAGAGCTAAGAAAGAGCTTGAAAATAAGAGAGGAAAGTTACTCCTGGGCTAAACCATGTTGATTGCAGGGGAGTCATATTTCATCTGTTGCAAACTGCATTAGAGTTGAGATCAACATGGTTTTTCCCAGGTGTAATGTTCCCCTTTTAATTTCAAGCTCTTTCTTAGTCTGAATCAGGCCCAGAGACTCTCAAATTTAATCTGCTGGTACTCTCTTTTCTCCAGATACCACCACAGGTGATTCATTTAGGGTGGACATTGAAGGATTTATTTTTAAGACTTACCAAGGTAGAAGTAAGGTTTGTGGAGCCTCTGGACCACCACAACCATTATTCTTCATTTTCATAGATTCAATTTCATCAGGCTCTGTACCAAGGGATTGGCGTATAGCAGATGTAGTGGAATGAGATCACAACCGGGTAATTATAGACTTGTAAGTCTGACATCAATAGTTGGGAAACTACTGGCAGGTATACTAAAGGATAATATTCAGGATTACTTAGGAACATATTTACAAAGGTCGCTTTGGTCCAAATGGCCCAAACTCCCGGGACTTTGCAGGTGATTTTGCAATCGCCGTATTCACTAAAGGCAAAGTCACCGGACTTGATCCTTTGTCCAAATCATCGCTGGACAGAAATCGTCCATATTTGCCATATATCATATCCGAATCGTCGTATTCACTAAAGGTGATTTGTCTAAATCGCCTTTAGTCCGACGGCAAATCGCTGAAAATAAATTCGCCTGCTGTGTGGGGCGCTTTCAATGAAAGCGCCTCACACATAACCTGAGAAACACATGTCAATATATTTGACGTGTTTTTCTGTGTGCAAAAGCCAAGCGCAGCATGGTTGAAAGGCTTAGCCAGGCTGCGCTGATAGAACTAAAAGGCTAAGCATTGCTGAGCCTTGCAGTAATATCAGCATCAGCATGGTAAGGCTTCTAAACATGCTGCGCTGTGTTTTGTGTAAAAAAAAAAAACATACTGTCACATATAAGCACAATGCACATACACTACAATACATGCCATACACTAAAACTCAATAAAAATGCATTATATGTCCCCCAATAATATAATAAAAATACAGATGGCCACTCTGTAATGTTACAAACCTCTTACGTGTCACATAGTCTTTAATAAAGAATAAAGAAATATTTAATACTCACCGTTAAGATGTCCTCCATCTTGGTAAGACCTGCTTGTATTTTCTTCTTTCATTACTCCCTTTCTTCTTTGCAAAATAAAGATTCTTGTCACCTTGATGGAAGATCTGGGTCCAGACCTTCCTCTTCTTCTGTGCCGCTACTAATGACTATACGGTCACTAGAGGGCTCACTTTTATAGAAATCCTGACGTCATTTGCATTGTGAGCCTCTAGTGTCTGCTCTAGTTACCGTATAGTCATTAGTAGCGGCGATGAAGGTGACGGAGGTTCGGTACGTCTCCAGCTGAAAGGTCTGGACCCAGAACTTCCATCAAAGTGAAAAGAATCTTCATTCTGCAAGAGAAGGAAGGAAGTAAGGAAAGAAGAAAATACAAGCAAGTCTTCCCAAGACGG
>WWET01007136.1:30112-48076 GCA_011038615.1 Limnodynastes dumerilii
TGAGAAAAAGTTAAGGTAGGGTTTGGGAAGCGTATCTTGACAAAATACGTCCGTGCAAGGGGTGTGCCGAGGGGATTGTAGCGAACTTACGTGCACGAAAATACGCTCCGCGAATAAACGTACGGCAAACGTAGTTCTGGACCTACCCCTATGTGACACATAAGATGTTTTTAACATTACAGTGTGGCCACCTGTATTTTTATTATATTATTGGGGGACATATAATGCATTTTTATTGAGTTTTCCTGTATGGCATGTATTGTAATGTATGTGCATTGTGCTTATATGTGACAGTATGTTTTTTTTTTTTACACACAGTGCAGCATATTTAGAAGGCTTACCATGCTGACGCTGATATTACTGCAAGGCTCAGCAATGCTCAGCAATGCTGAGCCTTGTAGTTTTATCAGCACAGCATGGCTAAGGCTTTCAAGCATGCTGCACTTGGCTATTGCACACAGAAAAACACGTCAGCGATTTACCCCTTGCTAAAGCGACGCTTATCGACGGTGATTAAACATTGCCTAAGAAAAGCGCCCCTTAGTGAATGCCGCGATTTTTATAAAAAATTGCAGCATAATCGCGGCGATGGCTGGTGATTCATAATCGCCGGCCAAAACTGACTTTAGTAATTAGGCCCTTGGTGTGCAATAGGATTATTTGTGGTAATAAGCATGGATTTGTGAGGGATAGGTCTGGCCAAACTAACCTGATTAGCTTCTATGAGGAAGTTAGTTTGAACGTAGACCGGGGTAATGCAATAGATGTGGTCTACTTAGATTTTGCAGAAGCCTTTGATATAGTGCCACACAAGAGTTTGGGCTACAAAATATGGGAACTGGGACTAGGAAACAATATTTGTACTTGTTGAATAGGGAACAGAGAGTTGTAATAAATGAAACATTTTCTAATTGGCCAAAAGTTTTAAGCGGTTACCTCAAGGTTCTGTGCTGGGACCACTCCTTTTTAATATATTTATTAATGACCTTGGTGATGGATTAGAGAGACTGGTTTCCATTTTCGCAAATGGCACTAAACTACGTAAGGTAATAGAATCTGGTCAAGATGTAGCGTCCTTGCAGAGGGACTTTAGTAAACTGGAGTATTGGCAGCCTAATGGAAGATGAGGTTTAACATAGATAAATGTAAGATTATGCATTTAGAGATTAATAACGAGGATGCAATCTATAAATTAAACGGGGTAAATTTAGGGGAATCTTTAATGGAGAAGGATTTGGGAGTGCTCGTGGACAACAGATATAGCAATAGTGCTCAATGCCAAGCAGCAGTTGCAAGGGCCAATAAAGTATTAGCATGCATAAAAAGGGGCATAGATGCAAGGGAAGACTGTGTTATTTTGCCACTATATAAATCATTGGTAAGGCCTCATCTCGAATACGCAGTTCAGTTCTGGGCACCAATCCATAAAAAATACATTTTGGAACTAGAAAGGATTCAGAGAAGGGCAACAAAATTGTTAAAGGGTATGGAGTCATTGAACTATGAGGAAAGGCTAGCCAGTTTAGACATGTTTACTTTACAAAAGAGGCGTCTAAGAGGAGATATGATCAATATATACAAATACATCATGGGTCAATACAGAGAACTTTCAAATGAACTTTTTACCCCAAGGACGAAGGAGACCTGCAGGAAAAATCGTCAGCTCAGGTCTGATATATTTTAAACATGCCATAAGATAAAATGATCTGACCCACGGCTTTTGGCTATTTTATCGCTGTTAGAAAAAAAAATACTGGCCAGAAACCACAACAATTTTTGGTCCGAACACTCAATAATTGGATCGGACCAATATTCACTCTAGTGCCTGGCCAGCTTTAAACATATTATTCAACTACGGTCCAATAAACATCACCATCAACAACTACATAACCTAATTACTTCCCTATTATCACATGGTAATTGCATGTTCTCTAGATATAGTCCTAATAACACAACTAAAAATAAAAACAATCTGTTCAAAACTCAAATATTATAAAAACAAGACATGCTACATCCTATAGAACAAGTTTACAGTGTAGAACATGTGCCTCCAAACAAAACTTTTGAAGAACATTTTGTGAATCCTAATTGATTTGAATATACTTTCATAAACTGTAAGCACAATATTGGGCTGGATCCAGACTTAAGTAAGTGCTTGAAATGATCTGCTCCTGGGCTAAACCATGTTGATTGCTGGGGAGTTATATTTCATCTGTCGCAAACAGTATTAGAGTTGAGAGGTGATGTTTCCTATCCCAAGTCTAATAACAGTGTGATAGTAAAGCTGGTCAGTAAGCAATTCAAAGATATATCCCTGCATGCAAAGAATACAATTACCTTGAGTCCCCCTGAAATTAACATGGTTTAGCCCAGGAGTAACTCATTTCAAGTACTTACTTAAGTCTGGATCTGCCCCATTATGTCTAACGCTGAGTTTTTAATGTCTCGTTTCATGCTCATTTTGACATGAAGACTACAATGGGCTTTTTATAAACCATGTGCTGTATTATAAACTCTGAGGACAATACATTAATAGCGGCTCTATGCACAATGCAGAGATCTCAGAGGAAGGCAGCAAGTACATCACCACCCAAATTGAGAATGCTCTGAACGGAGTCAGACAGATGAAGATTATCATGGACAAGACAGGACAAGAGCATCAGGAGATAATGAGAACCTTGGAGCAAACCAAGAAGAACAAAGAGGTAAATCTCCCTAGTCTTTCTTTCCTGAAGAGTGACGGCCATTCTATAGATAAGTTGGCTGCTGGGAAGGAGATGCTCTGTAGAAAGGTTTATTTATTAGTTAGGGTTAGTTTTCTGCTAATAATATTCCATTCATTTACATGTGTACAACAAGGGTTAGATCACTGGTTAGATGACATTCTAGTGACCCATATGTCCACAGTTTTCATGTAACAACAATAGCAGTTACAATAATCTGACCATTCAGAGAAGTATGGAATATTTATTGATATCTCTGTGATGGCTTTTTGGTCTAGTACAGATTTGGGAGCTGAAAAGAGACAGCAAGATGACACAGACTGAGAGTTATATAGTGGAGGGAGCAGGGTCCCAGCAGTACAGAGTAGTGATGTGAGGAGAGGAATGGAGGCAGCAGGAAGACACAGACTGAGAGTTATATAGTGGAAGGAGCAGGGTCTCAGCAGTACAGAGCAGTGATGTGAGGAGGGGAATGGAGGAAGGAGGAAGACATAGACTGAAAGTTATATAGTGGAAGGAGCAGGGTCTCAGCAGTACAGAGCAGTGATATGAGCAGAGAAATGGAGGCAGCAAGATGACACAGACTGAGAGTTATTTAGTGGAAGGAGCAGGGTCCCAGCAGTACAGAGTAGTGATGTGAGGAGGGGAATGGAGGCAGCAGGAAGACACAGACTGAGAGTTATATAGTGGAAGGAGCAGGGTCTCAGCAGTACAGAGTAGTGATGTGAGGAGGGGAATGGAGGCAGCAAGATGACACAGACTGAGAGTTATTTAGTGGAAGGAGCAGGGTCCCAGCAGTACAGAGTAGTGATGTGAGGAGGAGAATGGAGGCAGCAGGAAGACACAGACTGAGAGTTATATAGTGGAAGGAGCAGGGTCCCAGCGGTACAGAGTAGTGATGTGAGGAGGAGAATGGAGACAGCAGGAAGACACAGACTGAGAGTTATATAGTGGAAGGAGCAAGGTTAAAGTAGCAGAGTAGTGATGTGAGGAGGAGAATGGAGACAGCAGGAAGACACAGACTGAGAGTTATATAGTGGAAGGAGCAAGGTTAAAGTAGCAGAGTAGTGATGTGAGGAAGGGAACCAGAGTTGCAGCAAGTCACATACTAAAAAAAGTTTATATTTCTATTAATATCCTATTGTTTTTGATAAGTAGTAATATATAAATTTAATTTGTGTGAAAAACGATGATGTTTAAAAAAATTTGGTTCATAATAAAAATTATGTTTACATCATCATCTTATTTTAGAACTGAGAATTTAGCAATTATTATATTGTATTATTATATTATATTGTTTACTTACTGTTTTGCCTTCCGCTCTCTATTGATTATTGGTAGGACGCTCTGAAGGAAGCGTTAGACTCTGAGCAGCAGCTCTCCCAGACCCAGGAAATCTGCAATGAAACCGTTCTTGCGCTGTGGGAGGAGTGTAAACCCTGCTTAAAGCAGACCTGCGTCCGGTTTTACTCTAAGACCTGCAGGAGCGGCTCTGGACTAGTTGGGCGTCAGGTGAATTTATCATATGACATATTTTTATTAGACCAAATCAGCCTTATAATATATAGAAATATTTATCACGGCACCAGTCAGACAAGTGAGGCTTCCGTCTTTCATACGATGCCTCTCCTCCATAGGACCAGAACAAAACCTCCTCTGCCACTGCGATTGTAGGTCTAATGCCGGGTCTCAGCGTATCCTAAATTTGTTACGGGTGAGGGGAAGCCACGCGAGTAGCTTGTATGGGAGTTACACTAGGTAGAACCTTCCTTTACCATTTTGCATGGGGACACGGTGCAGATATGTGGATTGAATGTGGGAGCTGAAACTAGCCCTCACGGTACAATTTGCAGCCCTCCCCGTTTCCATTTCATACTCTGTCACGCCAGGCCGTCACAATATTGGGGCCTGGTGCTGCCTCGCTGCTGCATGCACTGATCACCAGAAGGGGTTGCACTCCAAGTATAGTGATCAGGAAACACCCCCTTTGGAATCAGGATCCGGTCCATAGTTATGATGACATTGCAGACCCTCCAACATGACCCATTCTATTAGGTACAAAATACTCTGCTCCTCAGTTTCCAGCTGTTGGTTACTATGGTAACCTCCTTTGTTGAAGAGACAAATAGTTTTTCAAATATCAGTTAATTCATTTAAACCAGGTGAGTGACAGTTGGAAGCTCAGGAGCGGATTATATTGTACCTAACGGAATGGGTCATGTTGGAGGGACATGTGTCCGGTTCTAGATTTAAGCACGCACAGCGTTCATCAGTCCTCTACAGCGGTATCAATATTATGGGTGTGATCCTATATTGCATGTGAGCGCCGTTAGTTCCCTCCACTCGTACGTACACAACTTCTGTACCTTGGACCCTTCCTTGACACTTACACACCCGCCCCTCGTAAAATGAGGAATGAAGGATTGTACGTGACCGTTAAAACACGCCCTTACTGTAGGATTTGAATCTCTCTCCCTGCCCATTATGCGTATACACTGTACACATGACGGGCCGCCACGCACCGACGCAGGAAAGGATTACAGTGTGTACTCATTCAAAGTGCGTTCTGCTGTGTAAGCACCATGGACCGTATTAAAAAAAAAGAACGTCTGGTAATTTACGCACGCAAAATGCGTAAGTGGGGTGATTTCTATTTAGTGCGCACGTGCAGACCATGGAGTTACGAAGCGTCATTGGAATGACGCGTAAGTAAATTCCGTAAGACAAAAAATGCGTGCGAACATAAAAGGTCGGACGGATTATTAATAAGTAGGCGTCAGTTGGAATGTAAATAGCAATAAATGGGCGTGGTAATGCAGTAGACGTGCGGTCATATTTGCGAATGTTTCACTTCCGTCACATATACGCACGCTAACAATAAGGCTGCTTTCACAACAAGGAAGTGTTCCGAAATTCGTTACTTTTGCAAAACGTATTTATTTTATATTAACGTACGGATCTATTACAAACGCATGGTAAATCTGAATCTGGTCCCATGCGCTTGTATGTACAGGACACTCACACGACGGATTTACGTATTCGGAAGGCATTAATCAGCTGTTATTTGCGCTATTCTGGATCCCGCACGTGGTCACATGACAATAGCCATACACCCTGTATAAAGTGTTAGGTAATGGGGACAGGAAGGCCCTGATTCACACTTAGGAGTGCGTTTGGTGTGGACAGAACTTCCCTAACTCACTCGTTTTGCCCCTAACCGGCCCCCCCTTTTTTAGGTACCTTATGTCTACTTTTTCTTACCATGCGTAGTTTCCTTCATAAGAAGACAATGTCTCTTCCCGCCCTCCCCGGCTAATTTCCATCCCTCCCCTGTCCACTCCTAACTAATCACTCCCCAAGACAGCATTACGTCACCTCCTTTTAACTAAACTGCTCTGTGCAGTCTTTAAACAGGAAATCTACACCTGACCGCTACGTAGATTGCGTGAATGAACTACTACACATGCGCAGAAGGTCATTTCTAAAAAATACACACAATGGGGTAGAACTCCGCTTGCAATACGTTTCCTCGCGTAGCGTATTTACGCGTCCGTACCTTCTATACACTCCCCTAGGCACACCCCTTGAACGTACGTATTTTGACCAAGATCCACTTTCCAAACCCTACCTTAACTTTTGGCCACGTAACCGCAGTGATCCGCACACGTACGTATGAGCAACACGTATTTACGCAGCTAAGCACGCCCATACTGTACACTTTAAATACAAACCCCACCTGCATAGCGTATTTCAGACGTATTTTAGACTCACCTAAAATTGGCGCCCACATGTAATGATTTACGTGACATATACGTGAATGGCCCATACGTTCACATTTACACTTTGTTACGGAGTGTATTTTCTATGGTGCGCATGTGCAGTACGTACCAAAACGCGATTTTACGTCTCCGCCACGCGTAAATTCGCTCACAAGCGTTGTTCTGGATCTGGCCTAAGATTCTTAAGTGTGAATCAGGACCAAAGTCACTCCCCTCGCTTGTACTGACGCCGGGCCGTATTCAGAGAACCGTTTCCATGAAGGAAGGCAATTATACACACGGCCGGTGCAGGCCACACCCCCTCACACCCATGACACTCCCTCTCTCAGCCATGACACTCCCCTCTCTCAGCCATGACACTCCCCTCTCTCAGCCATGTCGTCTGTGACTTCCACCTCCATAGACAACTTGTAACTTTCCGTCAGCAGTTGCATGTATGTGTCCCCCATACGTGCGATTCATGTTAGTCACGCCCTCATACCCTCATTTTAATGCCCTCCCCGGCCCATTTTTATTTACATTTTCACGTGCGTATTTTTTACGTCGCATATCCGGACATATGTACCCCCGTGCGATTCACACATCCATCTGTGAGGCGCTTATGTGCGCATAGTCTACGTATACTGCGGAAAAAAAGTTACTACACATGCGCAGTTGAAACGTACCTAAAAATACGCACGCAACTCGCCATGAAAACGGTTCTTTGAATACGGCCCTTACAGTCCAAGGACCCTAACATTTCTGCGCCCTCCTCTTCATAAGTCTAGTTCATAGTGACATTGGACAAAGCCCTGATCCAGACCTGCGCTCATGTGCGTAGCGTATTTACCTCCGATGCACTGCCCTCGGCACTCCCCTTGGTTGTACATAGTTTTGCCATCTTACGCTCAGCAAACGCTACCCTAACTTTTCTAAGCGTAACCGTGGGCGTCCGTAAGCTCATTGCGTAGTTACGATGCTTAACACGCCCATACTGTACACTTTACATGCCTCACCCCGCCCACGGAGCGTAAGTACAGATTTTGTATGGCAGGCACGCCCCCTTGAGCGTATTAACGAAGGTGTTACGCTGAAGGCCCATACGCTCAGAATTTATGAGCGGAACATGAGCGGAACATCTGGCGAGTACATGCGCAGTAAGTACAAACGGCCGTTTTTACGCTTCCGAGCGTAGGTCTGGATCAGACCCAAAGAGTGGTTTCATAAATGACATATTATATGTTTTTAGTACACACATACACCAACATTCATACTTTCATAAGAGCAATACATAATAATGGTACCTATTAGGATCTCCACAAATCTCTATGAAATGTCTGTAGAGGTCTAATATGAATTTCATTTTTAATCATTAATTGTGTAATTGTTGTTTATATTTTTTATTCTTTATTAAATATTTCTATATATTTACAACCGGTGTAGTGATTATTCAGCCATTGTGACAATTCCTTATATTGGAATTTTAATTAGTGGATACTAACTTATCTACTTCAGCGCTGTGTTTTGTAAACTTTTTGCACTTCATACAGGAGTTGGATCCTGTTTCTTACAGCTGCGCTGTAGATAACGTGGCAGCGCCGGTACAAAAAACTATCATACGGTAACAAGGCCACGTCTCTAGGATTTGCTGAATATACCATATTTCCCCATGTATAACACGCTCCCTTGGAGCCTAAATTTAAAAAGAAAATTATTTTTAATGGATTTTTTAAATATTTTTAGCATTACTTACTTAAAAATCGTGTGCAGCTTATACAGGGGATCAGGGGATGCAACGTTGAACTTACCTTTTCTGTCTCTCCGGCGGTCCCTCCGGTGGTGTCAGGCTCTCTCCCCCGCAGCTGTGACTCCGGCTGTCTCCCTCGCAGTGCGCGCTGCACAATGACGTAGCGGTGACCTTAGGTCACCCAACGTCTTTATGCAGTGTGCGACGCGAGGGATCGAGCCAGAGGCACAGCTACGGGGGAGAGAGCCTGACACCACCGGAGGGACCGCCGGAGAGACAGAAAAGGTAAGTTCAATGCTGCATCCCCTGATCCCCTGTATAAGCTGCACCTGATTTTTAGACCCATTTTTTGTCTAAGAAAAAAAGTGTGTCTTATACATGGGGAAATACGGTATATAACAAATGTGCCCTTTTTCTTGTCACAGTTTGAAGATTTTCTAAACAGATCTTCTCCGTTCTCTCTTTGGATCAATGGAGAAAAAATCGACACCTTGGCCAAGCTAGATGAGCAGCAACACATGACACTGGAGGATCTGGAAGATGGCTACAGCCTTGTGGAGCACACCATGGATGAAATCTTCCAAGACAGTATGAAAGCCTTTGACCATATGAGGCCGCTGTTTACCAGCCCTTTCCAGAACAGATTTATTCCAGATCATTGGAATCCACTTCCCTTCCAGAGACTCAGCTTCCCGTCCTTCCACACCCGCAGGCAAAGGTCTCCCCTGTTTGATCCATATTTTACTGGAAATTTTGAATCTCTCTTTGAGGCAGCACAAAAAATGATGGAGAAGCACCACCAGTTACTACAGCAAGGACCACGATTTAATGGAAGAGGTATAACCACTGTTACTGACTATACATAACGAGTGCAGTATATTTGGATTATTCACTGCAAAAATTACTTCGCTCCATGAAAAATTCCCAACCAAACTTACTGATGAACTTCTCCAGTGGTGGTTAGGCTGCATAGAGGGGACGGTTAAGGTTAGCCTGCTAGATGGGCAAGGATAGGGTAAAGCTGCAGAGAGGGGATGGTTGAGGCTAGGCTGCGGAGTGGGGCCGGTTAAGGTTAGACTGCTAGAAGGGCAAGGTTAGGGTTAGGCTGTGGAGAGGGGATGGTTGAGGTTAGGCTGCTGAGTGGGGCCGGTTAAGGTTAGGCTGCTAGAAAGGGATGGTAAGGGTTAAGCTGAGGAGAGGGGATGGGTAATTTCAGGCTGCTAGAAGAGGAAGACTAGTGTTAGGACTAGAAGGGGGTGGTCAGGGTAAGGACATGGGGCCTGATCCAGAACAACGCTTCGGAGCGAATTTACGCGTGGCAGAGACGTAAAATCGCTGTTTTGTAGGTACTGCGCATGCGCACCATAGAAACTACGCACATTAACTTAGCGTAATTGTGAACGTATGGGCCATTCACGTATGTGTCACACAAATACTTACGTGTGGGCGTGCCGATTTTACGTTAGTCCAAATTACGTGTAAAATACGTGAAGTAGGCGGGGGGTTGTATTTAAAGTGTACAGTATGGGCGTGCTTAGCTGCGTAAATTCGTTCAGCCCATATGTACGTGTGAGAATGATNAGCTGCGTAATCCAGCCCATACGTACGTGTGCGGATCACTGCGGTTACGTTGGCAAAAGTTAAGGTAGGGTTTGGAAAACGTATCTTGACAAAATACGTACGTTCAAGGGGTGTGCCGAGGGGAGTGTAACGAATTTACGCGCACGAAAATACGCTCCACGAATAAACATACGGCAAAGGTAGTTCTGGATCTACCCCAAGGTTAGGCTGATAGACGGAGAAGGTGTTAGGCTGCGGATAGGGAACAGTGAAGTTAGGTTCTGGTAAGGGGAGGATTAGGGTTAGGGGAACATACTAGCTGCCGCCGTTGGAACATTCGATTACAGATCCCTTGTGGTTTCCACACTGTCTCATCGCAGCAGACTGCCGTAAAGAGACCAGAATCTGAGCTGCTGAAAATCATCAGCACAGCTAACGACATCCCCATACACACACACACACACACACACAGGGGCCACACTGCCTGGGCTCTGGAAAAAATGGGACATACGCAGAACAGTCGGGTATGTGCACATGGGCAGAGTGCTCCGCATCTTGCTCTGGCATGGACGGCGTTCTGCACCTGTAAATCTTGTAAATGTGCATCCTCTGCGATCAATGCTGATTCATTAAAAAAAGAAATCTTTACTTTCCCAAACTTTTTCAGGATCCGGTAATTCCACAGATGATAAACTTGTCTGTCGGGAACTTAGGCGCAATTCTGCCGGGTGCTTAAAGATGAAGGACAACTGTGAGAAGTGCGAGGAGATCCTGGCCATCGGTAAGACTGAATATATAGCGCAGCGGCCGCACTCTGTGGGCCGTATTCATGTCTAAGAAGCCAAAGCTTTTTTAGGTGCGTAGAATTCCGTAATGACCTACTATGCATGCGTGTTCATTTACGCCATCTTCGTACCGGATAGGCCGCGTAATGCCGCTACGGGGAATGATTAGGTAGAAGTGGGAGGGGGATATTTAGATTAGCCGGGGGGAGGGGAGGGGGGAGGCAATGTCTGTGTGTGGTTTCCTTCTTAAGAATGGTAAGATAAGGTGCCGCAAGGTACCTAAATACGGAGCGGGGGCGGGTTAGAGGCTGCACCAATGAGTAAGGTGCGGTTCTGTCCACTCCTAATGCACTTTAGGTGTGAATACGGTCCTGTCTCCCCAGGTAATTCTGATCAATAACCTATATTTCCATAAGCCTTCAAGCTGGTCTGACCATTGTGATGGCCTCAGAATAGACCAGATGTCTGCTGTAGTTTCCTATGTGTGGACCAGACATGTGTATTGTGGAAGCTGCCCTGTGGAGACTGCTGGATATTGCTGAACCAGCAGAAACTCCCCCTTACAGCTGCTGCACATTGAGTCCGTTTGTTTGGACCTCTGGGATATGTTATTTTTTATATTCAGTAGTTTTTTATTGAGTTTTTCCAATATTTTACACAAACAGTGAAAACATACATTACAAAAAAAACCAAAGACAATGGGCCTGATCCAGAGCTACGACCGCCGTCGCTAGTACGGTGGCCGTAAGCGTAATGCGCATACGCCGGGCAGATGTTGCCCAGCGTCACTATGGAAACGCCCGATCGTAGATCGGGCGTCCATAGTAGCGCCGTAGGGACGCTAGAGGGGACGTCCCCCAGCGTCCCTACGCTGAAGTTAGTGTAGGGGGTAATGAGGCTGGGAGGGCGGCGTTAACTTACTAACGCCGCCATCCCAGCGTATCAACTCTCCCTTACACCGCCTGAAGTTAGGGTAGCCTTCAGCCGGCGTAAGGGAGAGTTAATACGCTCCTACAAGGGGGAGTGTCGGGCCAGAGCAGCGATGTTATGCTGAGCGCTACAGCACTCAGTGTAACATCGTAGCTGTGGATCAGGCCCCATGTTCGGGAAATCCCAACCTGGCACATATAACAATACCCCATCCTCCTCCAAACACCCAGGAGACAAGAATAATAACAAACTAACCTAACTTAAAACAATCGTATTCATGAGATAGTATTATAATACCGGTCCTGAGAATAAGTAACATTAATCATAATAATAATAAGCTCTTACAATGGTACACTGATACATTATATGGTAAGGTCTAATTCAAAAAAATTAAGAAAACTAAGAAGGGTTAGACGCAGCTAAACACACAAGGACCACGGGCTAAACGATATCAGACACATTGGTGAAAACACAAATAGATGAAGATCAGGAGAGGGCAACACATCATACCTAGGGTCTTATTAGGTATCTTCATCTATTGGATTACCATATTTGGACCTATACCACCACAACCAGATTTTATGATATTTGTGAATTACACCCCGCTGCAAATATAATATAATATAAATATCTCTCATGTCTACCACACCGAATAATTCCTCCAATGTTACACCAAATAAGGCCAGCAGAGGGGTAATAGGAGGGAGCACATCTAGAGTCCAAATACTTTGCCAGAAAGCGGACAATCCTGGACAGGTCCATATTATATTAAGTACTAAAAATCAGCCCCCCCCCCCACATTTAGGGCATTTAGTATCTGCTCTCAGCCCCATCCTATTTAATCCCAAGGGAGTGTGATACACCCGATGCAAGATATAATAATGAACTTGCTGGTATCGCAAACAAGCTGTAGCATCCCCAGTACAACCAACAATATGGGACCATACCTCCTCTGTCATAAAGCCTACATCCGACTCCCATTTAAGTTTTAAGGGTACTAAAGCTTCAGGGGCAATCTCAAGAATGAGGACCTTATAAACCTTAGAGATAGCCTTTCGGTGAGTAAGCTCTGCCAGCAAAGTCTTCAGTGGTAAAACCTCAAATATAGGAAGAGCAAGCCTGATTCAGAGATCCGGAACTTATATTTAGGGTCGGAACGATTTAGCATCAACTGCGCATGCGTAGTAATAGTGCAACGCCATGTACGCTGAAGTTAAGGTCGGAAATGCCTTAAGGTCTGACTTGTGAATCGGGCGGAGACTAATGTGACGGAAGAAATATACGGACCTAAGGATTTGCATAGAAATGGGCGGGGGGAGGCATTAGGAGGAGGGAAAGTGGGCGCGATTACAGAGTTAGGGCCCTAAATATACGCAACTAATACACATAGGGTCGGAAGTGAGTGCGGCCAGTTAGGGCAAGTCTATGGAGGTGGAAGGTTGCGAGGGGAGTGACTGTTTATTCTGGTGGGTGTAACCTGCTCCGACCTGCCACTTAGATGCGTATATTTGCGGCCCGATTGCCGACGGAACTCTGAATCAGGCCCAGAGTCACAAAATTGGGTCACCAACGCGTGCCTAAGTTGTAGGAAAGCAGAATTCCTGCCGCAGCTGCTCAAATGTTTTGAGGTGGCCTTGGGTAACAACCTGACCAATAGTTTGTAAATCCGGTCTAGACCATGGATTATGTACCCCCAGTTGTTTACATTCCAAAAGGGTTTTATTGCACCACAGCGGAGTATCTGGATCAATACCCTTACCCCCTAGGACATGATGGGCATACCGACAAATTTCAATAGCTTGTTTGACAATGGGAAGCACAGATGCAGGGATACCACCAACTAGGAGGGCCTGAACAGGAGAGTAGTAGGGCCAGGTAGAGCATACCAGCAAATTGACTATTTCGGGGGGTCCCTCGGGGGAAAGCCAATCTAACAAATGTACAAGTTGCGTTGCAGTGTAGCATCATAGCGTAAGGCAGTTGCAGCTCACGAAGGCGCCTCTTGATTGAAGTAAACTGGGCAGGAGATTTTATATCTATCAACTGCAAAATCCAGAAAGACCGAAACAGGCTGATTGTCGATTTGAAGTTGACATTTGGTGCGGACCAGACGGAGTAGCATACAGTATCTCTATCCCTGAAGTGTAGAAGCTTGGCTATGAAGGTGCGTGGCGGCTCTCCAGGGACCGGAACCTGCAATGGAATTCTGTGGGCATGCTCCACCGTAAAGGGTTCCTTGCCGAAGATACCAGTCAGCCATTCTTCCAGAAAGGTGACCGGATCATTACCCGCAATGCTCTCTGGCAATCCAACAAATCGAAGGTTATTGCGGCGCAAGTTGCCCTGCATATCAGTAAGTTTTTGCTTACACTGGCTGATTTCCGCTGTCAAATTGACGACCTGCCCTGGGATAGGAGCCGCTATATCATCAGGATATGAAATGCGCCTCTTCAAGTCAGATACTCTTTCTTTCATTTGCTGATGATCGTGCCAAAGAAGTGAGATGTCCACCGGCACTTCACCGATTTTACTCATGAGGGTTTTCTCAGAGGTGGAGATAGCAGATAACAGAACTTGTTGGAGAGAAGTGGAGTCAACATCAGACGCCACATCCGGGGACTGTGGTTTCTCAGGTCCTGAGGGCAGAGGCGGGCTAGGCGGCGGAGCACTGGTGGATTGCCGTGCCTATCTTTCCAATTTAGCCGCCGCTGCAGCTGCTTTATCAGACCTGCCCATTGCAGAAGCGGTTCTCAATATACTTGAAGGTGAGGAGTAGCTTTCCTTATTGGCAATGAGTAGTGCAGTATTCACTGATAATAATACAGAGTCCACACAGTACAAGCAAATAGGCTAAATAGTGATAATAAGGATTCAGAGTCTTTATGATAAGGCAGGGTCCATATAGCACAAAGAAGGCTCGAGAGGGGTAGAATTCACCCACTGTATGATAATGCAGAGTCCACACAGTATAAGCTCCTGAGCTAAACAGGAATAATAATGATCCCGATTCGTTATGATAATGCAGGGCCCATACAGCGTCAAATAAGGATTGGAATGGGTACAGCACACCCTCTGTATGATAATGCAGAGTCCACACAATGCACGCACACTAAGTATATTGAAATAACGGTAGTGCAAAGACTGGAAAATACAGTAACTCCTGATTTAATAATAATCCACAATCCAGGAAATACAGGATCTATTCAGTGCAGGGTTGAAAGAGGATCTAACTCACCCAAGTTGCATTAGTGTAAATTCCACAGCACACAGACACTCCTCAAGTGTATTTGGATAATGGCAGCCCTCAACGAGAATGTAAGGTCCACTAAGGAGAGGGAGGCCTGAGGTAGCCTATAGATATTACTGCAAGTATTACTTCAGGGCCACAGAAGGGACAATGCAGGCTTTTATATAAAGGGTAAACCTCACAATGATACACAGGGACCACCAGGGAGAGAGAGATCTGCCAAGCTCCTCTCCACTCCAATGCAGCGAGACTCTTCAAAATGGCACCCATTGAAAGGTCAGCGTGCGCGCCAATGATAGGTTTCAGCAATAAGGCGGCCCGACAGAGGAGGAGAGGACCGGAAAACACCAGGGCAGGCACTGCTGTCAGCGCCAGAAACAGGGGATCAGAGGCTGAGCATAGCATAAGCAGTCCCAGGACTCCAGGAGACAGCACAGCGTCGATCGTCTTGAGCTCTGCAGGGTCGTCACAGTCAGCAGCTCACCGCACCGACAGGCCGCGGAGGAGACACAATCCAAGTGTCGGGGACTGCAGGAGGGATCAAGGCAGGTAATAAGGCAGCAGTGGAGCCAAGCAATCTCTCAAAGAAGGATATTGTAGGATATATATATGGAGGGAGCACAGGCTATCTGCTGCCTACTCCATTCCCGTCCAGGCCCCGCCCTTCCTCTGGGATATATTATTTATTGAGTCCATATGTTAGATGTTATCAGAGCCAGGTGGTTGCTCCAGTATAGAGTATTCCTGCCAGTCAGTCCTAGGTGGTAATGACAGTCCTCAGCGCTACTAAGGATGATCTGGTGATGACTGCCCTCTAAAGGAACCTCAATTCCTGATTCAACTCTGTTAGGGCCAGATTTACTAAGCTGCGGGAAAGAAAAAGTGGAGATGTTGCCGGCCGAGGGGAGTGTCATGGGTGTTGCCTTGCTATGTACGCGTGTGAAAAAACACGTACGTAGTAAATACGGATCTGTGAATCCGGTCCCATATATGCGAGAATGCAAGTCAAGGATACTACAAGTCCACATAGTGTAGAACTATTTAACCCCAAATAACCAACCAACACATGCATTGTCCACCCATACTCTATGGCAAACCTCAGTGATTAGATCAGTGTCATCCAGTACACTGTGGGCCCTGGGATAAGGGTGAGTGAGAATTTGGAGATTAAGGCCCAGATTTACTAAACTGCGGGAAAGGAAACGTGGAGATGTTGCCCATAGCAACCAATCAGATTCTAGCTCCCACTTTTCTATTACATGCTAGAAAATGTCAGCTACAATCTGATTGGTTGCTATGGGCAACATCTCCACTTTTCCTTTCCCGCAGTCTGTTCCACTATAAGTATGTAGAGGAGGACCCAATCCAGAGGCAGACACATCTGAAGACCCTCCAACATGACCCATTCCATTAGATACAATGTAATCCTCTCCTGAGCTTCCAACTGTCACCTGGTGAAATGACAACTGATATTTAAAAAACTATTTGTCTCTTCAACAAAGGAGGTTACCATAGTAACTGACAGTTGGAAACTGAGGTGCGGAGTATTTTGTACCTCATGGAATGGGTCATGTTGGAGGGTCTGCATCTGTGTGGTGTAGATGTGTTATAAAAGACGGACGGGCTGCATGCGTTCCGTAGTGCTGACTGTGGTGTTTTTGTATTGCTAGTAATTGTAGCACATAGAGTACGGTCACACAGCAGCTAAGCGCAATACAACTTTTACAATTTTCTGCTTGAGAAAGTGTCCAGGTTAGACACGAAACGCGTTGCAGTAAGCCCAAGCTATGGATCTTTCCCATAACAAAGAACTGAATAACCATCTAGCCAATACCTGATATAGACTTGATCCAGATCAGAGGAACTCTATGTTATTTTATTAGACCCGTTTCCATACTACCAGCTACCACCATTGTCAGCTCCTCCCGGGGACGCCCGGTGAGTGTGAGCAGATTAACTCTATTGCGGAGGTGCAGTAAGCGGGATTCAGACTCATCGGTCAGCTGTTGTCTACCGAACTAGACGAACACGAAATCCGGCCTATTACATTACAACTTCTGTCAGCCGATGAAAGCCATCTAAGCCGTGAGTGTATTGTATCTAGTGTGTTTCCTATTACTGCCGCACCAAGTTGCATGCTATGGTCTATTGCATTGCACGGTAACATCACAAAGTGCTTATATACATTCACTGCATCAGGTGGCCTTAGCTTTTGAACTATATACCGTTCACACAGTGGTTAATTCATCCTCCCATTCGGTCTCCCTTCACAATATCAAGCAAGGAAGCATTCCCTGCGGACTGTGCTATACTTGTTTTGGGGTCTATATTTGTATTTTCATCCTTATGAATGTTTACATGTGGATCAGCTCTTATGTGGAAAGTACTATTGCATTGGGCCAAGTTTTTTAAAATAGAGGTACCTCTATATACTGTCTCTATTTTATATTAATAGTTTCACGAGTTTTATATGTGTTGATTTAATTCCAATAAAATTTTGTAAGAATTTATGCACTGGTGTATCTATGTTTATGTGCCACCACAAGCAACTAGATCATAACTACAAATCCTCTACCCACTTCAGCGCTGTCAAAAAAACTCTTTTTTTCTAGTTTACTTTCCTTTTTTGAAGTGGGGGAGCTCCACCTGTATTGACAGCAGCGGCTTGCGGTATTTCTGAAGCGCTGACACTAAAATCTCTTTTGCTTTATCAAGCGCAATACAACTGCCTGTCCAGATACACTGTGCATGAGCAGGTCAGTACAGTACAGTGTAACGCTGACTGTAACTGGAGCTTCTGATTAATGCGACGTCTCCGTCTGAATGTAAATGTCACAAATTCATTGTAAATAATATTTCACATTTTTTATAAAAATATGGAAAAAAATTCTCTCTGTATGTAGAGACAATGGGCCTGATCCTGATCTACGATGTAGCGCTTTGCGTGCTAACGCTCAGCGTTACATCGCTGCCTCCCCCTGGCACTCCCCCTGTGCGGGCGTATGATGTCACAAATGTAAATAATATTTCACATTTTTTATAAAAATATGGAAAAAAATTCTCTCTGTATGTAGAGACAATGGGCCTGATCCTGATCTGATCTGTAGCGCTTTGCGTGCTAACGCTCAGCGTTACATCGCTGCCTCCCCCTGGCACTCCCCCTGTGCGGGCGTATGGCCCCTTCCTTACGCCGGCTGAAGGCTACCCTAACTTC
>WWET01007137.1:12749-24124 GCA_011038615.1 Limnodynastes dumerilii
CCGTACTAGCGACGGCGGCCGTAGCTCTGGATCAGGCCCTAAGAGAGGAAATTTACCTCTGGGCAAAACCATGTTGATTGCAGGGGGAGTCAAGTTAATTGTATTCTGTGCATGCAGGGATATAGTACTAGCGACGGCGGCCGTAGCTCTGGATCAGGCCCTAAGAGAGGAAATTTACCTCTGGGCAAAACCATGTTGATTGCAGGGGGAGTCAAGTTAATTGTATTCTGTGCATGCAGGGATATATATTTGCTTTTGTTTACTGTACTGTACCGTACTGACGAGCTATACTATCACATTATTTAGATTCAACCTGGGAAACGCCACCTCCTAACTCTGATACAGTTTGCAACAGATGAATTCTGACTCCCTTGATATCAACATGGTTTTACCCAGAAGTAACTTTCCTCTCTTATTTTCAATCTCTGAATCAGGTCCAATGTGGCCTCTTATTGGCACTCGATCTCATCCCCCCATTTTGCAATCAGTTTAAAGCAGTAAATAAAAAACTGTTCACCAATAGAATGGGAAGTGCACTTTTTAAGATATTCTTCAATAACTTTAGACTAAATCCAGAGTTGGAAAATAAGAGCAAAACAGGTGGAAAATTACACCTGTGCAAAACAACGCAGAAATGCAAGATTCAGTATTCTCTCTGCATGTAAAGAATCAAAGTAATTTGACTCCCTCTGAAATTCAACATGATTTGTCTGGGTGTAAGTTTCCACCTGTTTTTCTCTTATTTTCAATCTCTGGATCTTGTCCTTTAGCTTTTTAATAATACTTTTTAAATTGTACTTATATACTACGCACGTGTTGTGATATGAACCAGTGGCATAAATATACACAAATATTGGGGGAGTTCATCTATCCACATTGTTGGTGTGTGCGTGCATGTGTGTGTGTGTGCGTGTGCGTGTGTGTGTACACAATTCCATGCACCACCAATTAACTTGCTAGAAAGAAAAACATTTTGTATATTAGCCGCATATTCCAGTAGATTTGAGATCCACTTTGCTGCTGTCTGTCCGTCTTGCACAGTACTTTCTCTGTGAAGTATTTGTTTTGTGTTTTTGCATTTTTTTTATTTAGTATCTGAATGGTTTTTATTAAAATTTTTTGCATTTTTCATACACGTCTTCAATAATTGTTATGCTTTTAAAGTCTAACGAGCAATGGATCTATCTTCTAATTAGAGGAATCCTTTTATGCAGTTGGTCAAACATTTGGACAGTTATCCAGATATTCCAGGGACGAACCTGTAAGACATGTATCCACCCCCCTGGAAATCAGGAACAGTTGTAACCTTGTCTTGGGGATAGAGTCATTTCATAGCTCAATGGTTTGTTTACTTGCAGACTGGGAGTGTCAGAGTTGCAGTAATCACACACGGTCTTGTTTCATGTGTGACCAATTATAATGCCTCTAAAACAGCCAAATCTATGAGCAACTATGATCGGATGCGGCATAAACACAAGTTAAAGGCAAAGGCGTGCTTCGGACACCGCTAAGGGCCACATATGGCCCTAGGTAGAGGCAGCCTGATACGAGGCTGCAAATCCAGAATGTGGAGTCTAACTGTGGCCTGGTGTTCACTGTTGCCCCTGATAGGGACTTAGCTGCAGATACTCAACAGGTCACAGTCTAAGGAGGCAACCCCAGGTGTAGCTGCACACGAATAACCAGGCACAGATACTGAACAGTGTTTATCAGTGCACACAGACATTACATGGGTAATACAGCATAAGATACAGGTGTACATAAGTACATACAGAAACAGTAATGCTGACTCTCCCGATTGTCCGGAGACTCCCGAAATTCGGGCAGTTCTCCCGGTATCCCGGTAGAGCCGGAAAATCTCCCGCAGAGAGCTTGAGGCCCGTGGTTTCATGGAAACCAGCCTCAAGTCCTGCCCCCCTTACCTAGCAACACTAGTATCCTAGTGTTACTAAGGGAAAGGAGAGCTTGATGACGCAATTTGCATCATCATGCCCCGCCCCCATCCCTAGTAAACCTAAAAAGGGGGTAATTGGTAGTCGGGGGTGGAGCTTAATGACATGATTTGCACAAATCACGTCATTAAGCCCCACCTCCTGCAGGCATCTATGACCAATCCATGATCAGCAACCCTGATCAGCAACCCTGCAGTAATGCTGTGTACACACCACACTTTGTTTCTCACAATTCAATTTCTTTAACGATTTTTGTAACAACAGACCACTGTGAATTCTCTGCCAATGTATAGTTTATCATGCAAATAAAGCTGTATATAATCATTTCACACGATGGGGTAGATCCAGAACTACGTTTGCCGTACGTTTACTCGCGTAGCGTATTTTCGTGTGCGTCCCTTCTATACACTTCCCTCGGCACACCCCTTGAATGTACGTATTTTGTCAAGATCCGCTTTCATGCGTCGGTAGCTTCTCTCCGGGATCTTCCGGAGGGAAGCTGCCAAAAGTCGGCAACCATGGGTAGAGGCAGCCTGATACGAGGCTGCAAATCCAGGATGTGGAGTCTAACTGTGGCCTGGTGTTCACTGTTGCCCCTGATAGGGACTTAGCTGCAGATGCTCAAGAGGTCACAGTCTAAGGAGGCAGCCCCAGGTGTAGCTGCACACGAATAACCAGGCACAGACACTGAAGTGTTTATCAGTGCACACAGACATTACATAGGTAATACAGCATAAGATACAGGTGTACATAAGTACATACAGAAACAGTAATGCAGGGTTTCTGACTCTCCTGGATTGTCCGGAGAAATTCGGGCAGCTCTTCCGGTATCCCGGTAGAACCGGAAAATCTCCCGCAGAGCGCTTGAGGCCTGTCGTTTCATGGAAACCAGCCTCAAGTCCTGCCCCCCTGCCTAGCAACACTAGTATCTTAGTGTTACTAAGGGAATTTGCATCATCATGCCCCGCCCCCATCCCTAGTAAACCTAAAAAGGGGGTAATTGGTAGTCGGGGGTGGAGCTTAATGACGTGACAAATCACATCATTAAGCCCCACCTCCAGCAGTCCATGATCGGCAACCCTGCAGTAATGCTGTGTACACACCACACTTTGTTTCTCACAATTCAATTTCTTTAACGATTTTTGTAACAACAGACCACTGCGAATTCTCTGCCAATGTATAGTTTATCATGCAAATAAAGCTGTATATAATCATTTCAAACGATGGGGTAGATCCAGAACTACGTTTGCCGTACGTTTACTCGCGCAGCGTATTTTCGTGTGCGTCCCTTCTATACACTTCCCTCGGCACACCCCTTGAATGTACGTATTTTGTCAAGATCCGCTTTCCAAACCCTACCTTAACTTTTGGCAATGTAACCGCAGTGATCCGCACACGTACGTATGGGCAACACGTATTTACGCAGCTAAGCACGCCCATACTGTACACTTTAAATACAAACCCCGCCTACTTAACGTATTTCAGACGTATTTTGGACGCAAAATTGGCACGCCCTCACGTAAGTATTTACGTGACACATACGTGAATGGCCCATACGTTCACAATTACGCTATGTTACTGAGCGTATTTTCTATGGTGCGCATGCGCAGTACTTACCAAAAGGTAATTTTGCGTCTCTGCCACGCGTAAATTCGCTCACAAGCGTTGTTCTGGATCTGGGCCAATGCCATTAGTGATCACACAATATCACTTGATCATGCATGCATACACACTTACACGCTATCGAGTGAATCAGTTGTTTAATCGTTTGATTGGACCAATATAGGGTGAAACAAGTGTAGTGTGTACCCAGCTTTAGATACTGACATACTGGACAAGGATCAGCTGGTACAAGCACATGAATGTATCATGCAGAAGACTGAAATACACAAATGTAACAGGGAAAATATATATCTGACCAGCAACCTGCTCAGTGAGAGGCAGCTGTATATAAACTTGCTGCTCAGGTGCAGGTAATTAATCAGGAAGTTTATAGTCCAAACAGCAGCCCCTAGAGGCAGAACAGGAAAATGTCCAAATATCCAGGAGGTCATAAATCCAGGATTGCCCCTAGGGATGGTTTGGGGTACTTCTCTAAGTCCATCCAAGAGTAGTATAGTAACACAGCCCTGTGCAGAGGTCATGTAGGCTTATGCCTAGGGCGCGTTTAGCCACCAGTAAACGGAGTACCCCCTAAAATTAAAGGCAAGGAAGGGCCTACACTGGCCCTATACCCTTATGGGTGAAGCATCTGTTGTCCAGTATATCTTATAAGAATATTAATGCTGCTTTCTTCCAGGTGTTTAAGTTATTGTACTGAGTTTAATCCCCTCACAAACCTCTTCTGTTGTTTCCTCAGTGGTTTTTTTTCCACACGCCCATCGTGTGCGCCGTTCCTCGGTTGAGTTCCAGGACCCCGTCCTTCAGAAGTCTCTGCCTGAGGTGGAGCTGCTTTATGAAGTAAGCGGAAAATCTATACATTCCTTCCAATATGGGCCGATGACAAGGACGTTGTTCTCAAGAATTCTGGAAACAGATTAGGACCAATCCCACACCCCTTTCCCGAGCAGATGTCGACATTTACTTATGGAAACAGTGTCAGAAATGTTTAGTTAGTTTATAATGAATTAGCCACTTCTACATACCTAAAGATCTATTTAGTCTATCTCTAATGAAAAAAATGATACCTTATTAATCATTCACTTGAGCAGCACTTTACTATTAATTTCATGGTAACAATTGTGGATTAGAGTCTAAGATCTATTTATCATGTGTTAGAATCCCTGAGCAAGGGTCCGCAAATGCAAGTCAGCGATATCAAGTCATCCGATAATCTCTATCCTTGCACCCATAGCCTGGGCGGACGTGGTTTGCCAGTCCGATGATCTGAATTTTTGACAGTTAACACTGAAATATCGGCAGCGTTCGGTAATCAGCATTTTTCATTACTGTGACACGTGTCATATCGAATATTGTAATGTGACAAGTTTATTCAGAATTACAATAATCCTGACCCTTATTCCTCATCTTAACCACTAACTGGGGAAGCCCAGCAGAGCGCAGCAAACAGACACAGCATCTACCGGGGAGAGTAAATGTCACAGCAGGTACCAGGGAGAGTAAATGTCACAGCAGGTACCGGGGAGAGTAAATGTCACAGCAGGTACCGTGGAGAATAAATGTCACAGCAGGTACCGGAGAGAGTAAATGTCACAGGAGGTACCGGGGAGAGTAAATGTCAAAGCAGGTACCGGGGAGAGTAAATGTCAAAGCAGGTACCGGGGAGAGTAAATGTCACAGCAGGTACCAGAGAGAGTAAATGTCACAGCAGGTACAGGGGAGAGTAAATGTCACAGCGGGTACCAGGGAGAGTAAATGTCACAGCAGGTACCGGGGAGAGTAAATGTCACAGCAGGTAATGGGGAGAGTATATGTCACAGCAGGTACAGGGGAGAGTATATGTCACAGCAGGTAATGGGGAGAGTATATGTCACAGCAGGTACAGGGGAGAGTAAATGTCACAGCAGGTACAGGGGAGAGTATATGTCACAGCAGGTACCGGGAAGAGTATATGTTACAGCAGGTACCGGGGATAGTAAATGTCATAGCAGGTACCGAGGAGAGTAAATGTCACAGCAGGTACCGGGGAGAGTAAATGTCACAGCGAATCCTGTCTGAAATGACACAGCCGGTATCAGGCTCTATCAATGTCAAAATAGCAATCGCTGGAAGGGTGCAAATGTAGATCGCACCAATGTTCCTGATATTACACCCGTTTGCGGGGCATGTTCCTGACTCCCATGTTCAGCCGCCTCCTACTCTCCGGTCGCTGTCATTGCGGGATGGATCCAGCGTGGTTATAGCATCTCCCGCGTCCTTCCAGCGATTGCCTCGTGCGTGTCTTGTGCTTCCTTGTTGGTTCCCGTCTGTTCCCGTTTTCCTCCCTTTGTTTTCTCTCCTCCCTTCTGCCTCTTCCTAACCTCCTGGCTCTTCCTTACCTCCTGCCTCTTCCTTACCTCCTGCCTCTTCCTTACCTCCTGGCTCGTCTCCTTGTATTTGTGATTGTGTGTAAACATGAGGCGGGTGCAGCTCTTCTGCGTCCACTCACAGCGTTGAGCCTCCCGTTGTCCTGTGTGCTCCTCTAAGCCCGGAGTTCATTCCATCTGCCTCTCAGTGGTGTATTTCCTGCCTCACATTTCCTCCTGTCGGGGTCTGCTTTCCCTGTCCTCAATCCTAAACCTACTCCTCCGACAACCCCATTGCCCTTAGCATCCTGGGACACCTGTTCCTCAGCCGGTCCCTATCCTGTCCTATGTCTCTGTAGCCCAGCTCACTCTTTCGTCTGGTTTTCTTGCTATTCTCTGTAAAGCGTTGGGTGCGAGAGTCTCCCAGTTGTAATTGCTCTCTTGATCAGGTTTCCACAAAGGGTACTCCTTGGAGGTCACCACCTGCTAGGAGTCTACAGCCTAGTCTGTCCCCACCACTAGGGGTTCCAATGAACACCAGGCTCGTAGTTAGACTACATGCCCCAATGTGACACCCTCACAACACCTGCCGCTTTCACCTCTACAAATGTAATAGAGGTTATTAATTAGGAATTATTACAATTAGACATTTATTTAATGATTATTTTATAGAAAAAACATTATATTGCACTTAACCTAGAAGCAAAGTAAATGATTTAAGAAATTCTAAAAGAAAGACAACCCCAAAAATATTTGTGAACTTTCCAACACTTCAAGAATCTCAAAACTTTGAGAGCTTTTCATTTGAACTTCCCCAGAGTTGAAGTGTGGTTAAAGTTAAATCTCATTTTTCGTTCTTATTGTCCTAGTTTCTATCAACTGGAGTCCACATTGACGAGGACAACAGGTTGGCTCTCCTTGACCCAGAGTTATCCTCTCTAAGAAAAGCCACCACCTTTGACATCATCTGCAATGATGTGATTCCCAAGTCTATCCCAGACATACGAAGACTGAAGGACAAGCTGTCCCACGTCCAAGGCCCCCTGAAGAAAGATGACTTTGAGAGGACACTCTTAACCATGGCCTATGCAGCCTTGAAGACCTCCAGATCAGACGATGGCGACCAGCAGAAGGTTTGGCTGGAGGCGGTCACTGAACTCTTCGTAGCCTTGAGAAAAGACTTGATGTTCCTGTCTAATAGAGAGGGCAAACATTGATACAGCCTCTCATCTACTACTGCATGATATGAATCTATCTGCCAGTATATAAAGTATAGTAGAATATAATTTATTTTACATATTGCAATGCTAAGATTTAAAGAACCTGTTTATTTCGGCCATATACAAGACTAACAATTGCACAAAACTAGTGTACAAATCTCTACTTTTGCTGTTTTTAAATCCCCTCAAGTGATAAGCCAATAAGTCCTAATGAATCAGTAGACTGTGTGCTCATGAATATAGAATGAGGGAGATGGCTGGGCCCAATCCCGAGGTGAGTGTCCCCCAGCGGATAAGACATTTCCCTGTGTGATTTCTACTGCACATGCTCAGAACCAAAGAGTGCGCAGATTCAGATCTGAGCTCAGCTTGAGCTACGAAAGCTTGCATTCTGAGGGGCGTGTTAAGAGAGGGAAGGGGTGGAGAGACATAGGGAATGTACAATAAGGGCGTGGCCAAGCAAGTGCACCCGATCCAGACATAAAATAGGACTGCTTACAGCTAAAACATTTGCACCAGCCCCAGGTCACGTCTAACTCATCACCTGCCGGGATCAATTTCAGGATATGACAATTCAAACGCATTACAAAGTGTCCGGAATCGCTGCCGATGCATTGCGCATGTGTTACATCATTTATACACAGTTAAAAAAAATTGTATTTGTTAGTATTAGTCTGTTCATATTACAACTGGTCACACTATTAATAGCGGCCCTGATTCACACTTAAGAAGAAGCTGAATATAAGTGAGTATTTTTAGGAACTAATAAACTGCACATGACCAGAACACAAAGAACCTGATTCACAGATAAGAAAATGCAGCTTTTTAGGTGCTTATACTTAGGAAGTGATATACTGCACATGTAAAGTACCTTATACCTTATAATACACAATTTATGCAGGATTTAAGAACGGGACAGCTCTGAATCACCATCACGAACCTATTTGTTCTAGGTTCATAGTGACATAAGAAGGAAGGGGCGTGCGAAAAAAGTTAAGTATGAAGATAAGAAGATTGGGTGGAAGGAGGCATTTAAGTGAGGAAATCTGGGCGCGGTTAGGCAAAAACGTTCTTAATTAGTCGCCCCACGCACACAACTAAGAACCTATAGATAAGGGAGCCCTATGGCATGCGTAAGTCGGTTAAGAAGCTGAAAACCGTGTGAGGAGAGTCGCCTTGCTACTAGTTGCGTATAATCAAGAACCTAAATCATTCTTAAGTGTGAATACGGTCCAAAGTTACGCATGAGATCCAGATGTAAGGCACAGGAATCCATTACACACTTCACCTCCGTCCTTAATGACATAAGTAAGAAGGGGCTCGCCCGTCCTCTGTAAGAAGGAAGTTAAGAAGACTGGGTGGGGAAGGCATTTAAATTAGTTTGCTATGTACGTATGTACTTCAGCACAGACATACGTTAGAGTTAAGGAAGTCCTGTGGATGCAGAAGTCAGCAACAATCCGTAGGTATGAGGGGAGTGGCCTTGCCGCTTAGGTGCGTAATTTTGGGAATCCGCATGCACTTATTTCCTGCTTACCTGTGAATCCGGACCACGTATTACCTTATACAACACACCATACAACACAACTCTCTCACAATCTATCGGGCCCCATAGCTGCTGACCGCTTTGCCACAGTGCCCGCTACATGCCATAACTGGATTGGGTTAAGCTCACCCGCCCAGCGTCAAGGCAACTCCTGTAAGTGAGTCCCTATCCGTGCAATCTACGGGACATCTCTGTGTGTGCTTTCAGATTGCAGCCCGCAAGACTTTAACTAAGGCAACTACCAGCACACACGCCCCGCTCACCTCTGGATCGGGCCCACCTCCCCTACAGGGTGAGGGGTCTTCTTTTAAAAGTGAATATCAT
This sequence comes from Limnodynastes dumerilii, assembly GCA_011038615.1. Classification (NCBI taxonomy): domain Eukaryota; kingdom Metazoa; phylum Chordata; class Amphibia; order Anura; family Limnodynastidae; genus Limnodynastes; species Limnodynastes dumerilii. The sequence goes on from WWET01007137.1 coordinate 21,757, forward strand.
TATATATATATTTTATATTTATGTATGAACTTAACTCTAATGTTTATGTGTCTTTGTGGATACAACTTTGCACAAGTGACAGTTTGTATTGGTTGATACTTGGAATAAAGTGGAGTTGGTGAAGTTGCCGCTGTCATTAGTCATTTTATTATTGTGTTACTGATCATTAAGGGCACAGGTCACCGGTTCAGTGGTCTGACTTTCAATATATCACTTTGAGGCACGACAGTGATGGGTGCGGTCCGTTTTCGGACAGACTACGGGCCGTATTCAGAGAACCGTTTTTACGGGACGTTTTGTGCGTATTTTTGCGGTCTGATGAACTGCGCGTGTGTAGTAACTAAATTTACGCTATCTATATTGATTTTACGTACAGAAGCCCAGTAGGCACGGACTTGTGAATCGCATGTGAGAAAATACGTATGGAGGGGCGTGGTTATAATCCGTCCGGAGACAGATACGTGAAAGTGGGTGGGGGGAGGCATATAAATGACCGTTTGAGGGCCCGGTGAGAGCGCGGTTAGTTAGATACGCATGTATGGAAGTATTATACGCACAGAAATGCCCACTTAAAGATAATGGAGGTCGAGGCGCTCGTAAGTCAAGGACAACCTGTCCGTCTGAGGGGAGCGCAGACGGATCTCTGAATACGGCCCTGCGAAACCCAAAAGTGACAAATACATTTTCTTGTTCCTAACCATCCCTTTCCCACAACCTAACCTTAACTTTCCCCCAACCTTAACCCAATCCTCTCCACAGCCTAACCTTAACCCTCCCCTAACCCCAACCTTAACCCAATCCTCTCCACAGCCTAACCTTATCCCTCCCCTAACCTTAACCCAATCCTCTCCGCAGCCTAACCTTAACCCAATCCTCTCCGCAGCCTAACCTTAACCCTCCCCTAACCCTAACCCAATGCTCTCCGCAGCCTAACCTTAACCCTGCCCTAACCTTAACCCAATCCTTCCGCAGCCTAACCTTATCCCAATCCTCTCCGCAGCCTAACCTTAACTCTCCCCTAACCTTAACCCAATCCTCTCCACAGCCTAACCTTAACCCAATCCTCTCCGCAGCCTAACCTTAACCCTCCCCTAACCTTAACCCTATCCTCTCCACAGCCTAACCTTAACCCTGCCCTAACCCTAACTTTAACCCAATCCTCTCCACAGCCTAACCTTAACCCTGCCCTAACCTTAATCCTCTCCTCATCCTAAGGAAAGGTCTGATGGTGATGGAAGGTCAGCTTCCTGGACTTAGATGTGACTTGGGGCTGAATGAAATGTTTCAACGTAAACAGCTTTTATATCCGTCTGCATTCAGCTCTGAATTGGGTGCACTTATTTTGCCACACCTTTCCTGTACATTGACTACACAGCCTAACCTTAACCCTCCGCTAACCCTAACCATTCTCCTCCCGCACCCTAACCTTAGCCCTACCTTATACCTAACGATTCTCCTCCCACAGCCTAACCTTAACCCTCCGCTAACCCTAACCATTCTCCTCCCGCAGCCTAACCTTAACCCTCCCCTATACCTAACTATTCTCCTCCCGCAGCCTAACCTTAATACTCCCCTATCCGTAACCATTCTCCTCCCGCAGTCTAACCTTAACCCTCTGCTAACCCTAACCATTCTCCTCCCGCAGCCTAACCTTAACACTCCCCTATCAGTAACCATTCTCTTCCCGCAGCCTAACCTAAACCCTCCCCTATACCTAACCATTCTCCTCCCGCAGCCTAACCTTAACCCTCTTTTTTTCACAGCCTAACCTATACCTTTCCTGTCCCACATGCTAACCCTAGCCAGTATGTATGCCTTGTCCAAATATGAGCAATGAACATTGGACCCGTTCTGGGTTTTAAATATCCTTTAAAGTTGTTGGCACTAATACAGCTGCAATGAAGCTGTCGAATGTATCGGTGTCGGAAATGGGCCATCACAGCAGTAACTATACTGCTAGAAAATACGCTACGCGATGAAACGTAAGTCTGGATCTACCCCTATAGCCCTTGCTAATGACACGCTGGATCAGAGGGCCTGATTCAGAGATCCGCTGCCGATGGTATCGCAAATATACGCATCTAAGTGGCAGGTCGGAGCAGGTTACATCCCACTGAATAAACAGTCACTCCCCTCGCAACCTCCGGCCGGACCTAAACTTCCACCTACATTGACTTGCCCTATCTGGCCTTACTCACTTCCGACCTTATGTGCAATAGTTGCATATATTTAGGGTCCTATGTCTGTAATCGCGCCCACTTTCCCTCATCTCAATGCCCCCCCCCGCCCATTTCTATGCAAATCCTTCGGTTCCTAGATTTCCGCTGGACTTAGGATCGCAATTGTTCCCAACCGATTCACAAGTCCG
>WWET01007137.1:37042-47074 GCA_011038615.1 Limnodynastes dumerilii
CCTCAAGTCACTTGCGGGAGATTTGCTGGCTCTCCCAGGATACCGGGAGTACTGCCCGAATTTCGGGAGTCTCCCGGACATTCCGGGAGAGTCGGCAACCCTGTGTTAACTCTCCATGTTACTGGCAAAATCATTATAGCCCAAAGGTGTACTGCATATACAGTGGTTGATAAATAATTAGGATTTCTTTTTCGTTTTTTTGGTAAATTTTGATAAAATAATGGCAATACTTTATAGAATCTTATTTTTTTTATTTAACAACTATTGCAGACATTGGGTTAGCATATACTCTAGTATTTGGGTGGGCCACTCTTGGCTTTGATAATGGCATTTACTCAATGTGGCATGCTCTTAATGTGTTTCTTAGCTAACTCGTTGATTCTATCATTATGATGCCAAACTTAATTCATTATCCAACCACACTATACATAAACTAGTTATCAAAGTTTACTAATACCCCTTTCAGATCGCCACTAAAATTCCAGGTTTTTTGTCAAATTCCAAGGAATGGGCTTAAACGACCATGGTGATGTGAAAGGTACTAGGGTTCTCAACCCATGTCTAATAACATAGAATACCAACATAGCAAAAATAAGGATTTTTCAACCCGGGTCTCTCACAAGCAAACCTGATTCGATGGTTAACGGCACAGGAGATTAATGTCATTTTAAAGCTGCCACCGCCCTAGCAGACACCATGGGTCACTGGAGAAAGGAGAATGAGCGTGAGTTGCTCTCCATCAGAGGTGAGGAGCAAATAAAAGCACAAATCACAGATACTGTGAGCTGATTTGGGTTCGGAGGTACTGCAGGAGATTCCAGAAATGTTATGGCACCACCGGATTTACCTGGGCTGAGAACCAGGGTGGCCGTAGGACGAGTGAGGAGTACCAGGGCGCGGAGTCTAGTGGGACCTGTTTCTTTGCTAGAGCCTCTAATGGTGAGGATAGACTTGTGCGGCAGATTTACCCACAGGTCGCGGGCTCTGGCACAACACCCGGGAGAAGAAAGACAGAAGTACAGAAGGGAGAAAATGGGATGAGACAAGCCAGTAGACCCTGGCTTGCAACGGACAACAAAGAACACTGAGACGATAACAGGAGACTGGGGAATAGACAGAACGAACGAGACAGACAAGACTAACTAGGGCAATCACACACACAGCCAAAAAGCGGGAACCCCCGGAGGGGTTAACAAACAAGGTCACACAGGAGAGGCAAGGTAAATACAATACTGGGCTGAACGATAAGGTGGGAGAAAAGAGGCAATGAAACACTAAGGACAAAGGAGCAAGGTACTGGGCAGGAACAACGATGGGACACTCAAGAATCAATGAAAAAGCACAAGGCGAGAGAGAGAGAGAGAGAGAGAGAGAGAGAGAAAAGCAGGCACAGTAGCTGTAAAATAGGAACTATAACCAGCGCTGTTACTATGACAGAGTGGGTCTGATATAGGGGTTGATAGTCCCTGATTGGCCAGTAGCTCCCCAGCCCCCTGAGTGAGGAGGAACTCTGTAAACTGGGGACGCAGGATTAACACGTGGGACGCGCGCCTGAGGCAGCAGCGGCGCCCACGTGTAAGTGGTTGCTGAGACGCCGTTGCTAAGACAGCCATCGGACGGGGAAATCTCAGAGGGCCCGACACGTGAGGAGACGGCAGTTACGGAGGTGCAGGACAAGCAGCCGGGTAAGAGATCAGCTGGCCATTCGCAAGTGGTAACGGCAGCTTTAACTGGACCCTGGCCTGTATGAACAGTCCGATGGCCCTGAAGTTTCCGAATACTGCGCCATGTGAACCAGCTGATGATGCTGCAGTGTCAGTAGAGGAACAACCATCCACATCTGTTGGTTTGCGTGGGAATAGTAAGTACTGCAATTTTTACTTTTGCATCCTTAATGTGAATTCTTTATCTTTTGTATTTTGCTTTAAAAGTCCAAAGTCCAATTTAGTCTATAAATGCTGCCTTATATATCCACATTAGACAGCGTGCAATTGTTGAGTCCCTGGTAAAAGTTCATTATCAAAAGTCCAATATTTCATTCTTTATAAAACTTTATATGCATGATTTAATTCTTTATAAAACTCTTTAAACATGAAAAAAAAAAAAAATGTACACAACTGTTACATTACCCACATGCTTGAGATTATGCGGAACACCCATCAACCACCCCCCCCCACCATCATGGTTATAACACCAGCCTACCCCTGACTATGGTGATTAAAGTTACTGTGACTATAGTGAACCCGCCCACCAAACCACAATTCCTCTGAATCTACCACCCTCCAGTTTATATTCATACCCTCGTGGTCTATTACACCTCTTCCTTTGAAAAATGCCACCCTCCTCTAGCCGGTCACAACCCTTGATATATTTAAAAGCTGCTACCATATCCCTCCCTCTCCCTTCTCTCCTCCAAGCTATACATGTTTAGTTCCTCTAGCCTTTCTTGGTATGTTTTGTGACACATGCCATGGACCATTTTAGTTGCTCTTCTTTGCACAGTCTATACCCCTTTCACATCACCACCTAAAACCCGGGTTTTTGGCCAAAAACCCGGTATTTTGCAAAAACCCGGGTTTTTGGTGGTGATGTGAAACCACCACTTCCGGGAGACCTGGGTCAAGAGACCCAGGACTTGAACACGGGAAAAAAGAAGGGTTTTTCCCGTGTTCAACCTGGGAAGGATGGCAATGTGAAAGTGCCAGGGTTGTTTTCAACCCTGGTCTTTCATTTTGCCTCCCGATTGGCTTAGATTTGTCCACTGTTGCTATGGCAACAGTAAACTAATCAGTTTCTAGCGTCGGAAAGGGGTGAAAAAAAGTATAGGGCATGCTAACACTTGGAGAACCACAAGTGCCAGCATACCCTGTCACTTGTGACAAACACATACCCCTCCTATCACATTAATAAAATATAGGGCCGTCCCCTACCCAGTAAAAAAATAATGAAAAGAGTTACAGACTTACCGGCCCGGGGGTATTCAGGACCACTGGCAGGCACTGCTTCTTCAGCCTCATCCGGAGGGACAGCGCACCGGAACATCACAGCCTGCCGCAGGACGCATAATGGAGGCAGCGGTGATCGCATTAACCCTAATGTTACCAATACACATTAGGGTCAATGCGATCGCCGCAGGCTCCATTATGCGTCCTGCGGCAGGCTGTGATGTTCAGGTGCGCTGTCTGCTGTCCCTCCAGGTGAGGCTGAAGAAGCAGTGTTGCCAGTGGTCCTCAATACCCCCGGGCCGGTAAGTCTGTAACTCTTTTCATTATTTTTTACTAGGTAGGGGCCGGCCCTATATTTTATTAATGTGATAGGAGTGGTATGCGTTTGTCACAAGTGACAGGGCATGTTGGCACTTGTGGTTCTTCAAGTGCTAGCATGCCCTGCCATCCCTGGGCATGCTGATGATTGTAGCACTACAAGCATCAGCATGGCCTATACTTGCAAATGTTTATTTTTTTTTTAACTATCCGACGCAAAAAAAACAGATTTATTTACTGTTGCCATAGCAACAGTAGACAACTCTGAGCCAGAATTTCCTGGGTTTTTGGCGGACTTATAATGATGCCATGTGAAACACACGGCACTGCTCCCAGAAAAGTCCCGGGTACAAAATACCGGGTTTTTCTGGGAGGGTGATGTGAAAGCGGTATAATGTATTTATGTCTTTCTGGAGATATGGCCTCCAGAACTGAACACAGTATATGTTCTAGGTGAGGTCGTACCAACAATCTATAAAGGGCCATCACTACTTCTCTCTACCTTTAAATCACATGAAATAATGACTCCTAGATCCCTTTCCTCCTCAGTAGTTTCTAATGTAATGCCATTAATGCTATATTGAGCTTTTGGGTTTTTGTGCCCCAAGTGCATGATTTTGCATTTTTGGCATTAAACTGCTGTTGTTATGCTCTTGACCATTTCTCCAGTCTACCTAGATCATCCCTTATTTTCAGTACCCCTCCTGGTGTGTCTACCCTGTTACATATCTTTCTATCATCTGCAAAAAGGCATATTTAACCCTTGATACCACAGACAATATTACCTATAAAAATATTAAATAGCACTGGTCCTATTACAGAACCCTGGGGAATTCCATTTACTACAACCCTCTGTTGTCTATCCTGTAACCAAGATCGTATCCATGCACCTATCTTTATATCCAATCCCAAAGTTTCCAGCTTATTTAACAGTCTGTGATTGGCACAGTGTCAAAAGCCTTACTAAAATCTAGATAACCTATGTCTACTTCTCCCCCTTTATCTAATACTTTACTGATCCAATAAAAAAAAAATTCAATAAGATTTGTTTGAAATGATCTTCCCCAGGTGAATCCATGCTGCTTGGGATCCTGTAAATTACTGGATTTAAGATACTGTACAACTTTGTTCATTTAACAGTGTTTCCATCAATTTCCCTACTGTTGTTGTGAGACTCACTGGTCGGTAGTTTGATGCTTCTTCCCTACTTCCACTTTTATGCAGAGGGATGACATTTGCTATTTTCCAGTCCTCTGGAATCACCCCAGGTATTAGTGACTAATTCAGTAATACAGTTAATGGTTTTGCCAGCACCCCTCTAAGCTCTTTTAGTATCCCATCTGGTCCCATTGATTTGTCCACTTTCAGCTTTCAAAGTTCTTTTAATTCCTGCTCCTCAGCAGAAAGTAGTAGTAATTGCTCATATTGTATTAATAGTCTTCCCATTTAAAAGTGGTCCCTTCCCCTCTCTTTCTTTTGCAAATATTGAACAAAAATACTTGTTAAGATGATCTGCCATAGCCCTTTTACCCTCAACAAGAATCCCACTCTCTGTTTTGAGCTTTACAATACCCTCTTTAGTTTTTCGCCTTTCCTTTATATACCTAAAAAAGCTTTTGTCTGCTTTTCGTACCAAGTGGACCAGGTTTTCCTTAGTTTGTAAATAAATAATAAAAAGGAAAAGATTTAGTGCTGCGCTTAAAATTCAGAAACACCTGTGGTGGAATAAAAACTGAAACAAGCACCAATTAAAATAATAAGCTTTAATAATATCTAGAAGGCTAGACAAATGATTACTGACGTAGTAGAAGTGAAAATACACATACAATAAAATTGATATCCTTAAAAATAAAAATATATAGCTAAAGCAATAACATATAAATCTTGAGTTCCTTGCAAAACAATCAAAAATACATACATGACCGGTCACTGTGTTATTTGCAAAGAGGAATGATAATAGTGCGGCTATAGATATGAGGATTGAAAAAAATGGATAATAAAAAGGCTGGGGGCTTACCCGCTGGTGCTGCGCGTCCACAGAAACCAGGTAGGGTTCAAAAAATGAGTCCAAAAGGTTTCTTGATGGGGGAGAGGAGTAGATCACCACTTGAAAACGGCCAGAGAGGTAACGATACCGGTGGGGTAGCAACCCACAGCAAACAGCCACAGCTCCAAGCAGCAATATGCACAGGACTCCCAGACAGCATGCAATCCGATCCCCCAGAGAGATATGAATCCCAGGGAAAGGCAAATAGATCACACTTATTTGCTGATGGTCTGGCAGAGGCAGATAGAATAAATCCTGGTTCGATAGGGATGGTGGAGCGCAGGTGTTCCCGCTGCACGGAGGTTTAAACCATAAAGGTTTTCTTGTAGAGGGTAAGAGTTCTCCTCCTATATAGATTGCCGTGCTAATGTGGGAGATATAGGTGGTAACGGTGATAGTAAAGTAGTGGGGTTTACTCAGCGCTATGGGTTTGATGTGTGGAGAAAAGAACACACTTGCAACATGTATTAGTGGTTAGATGTTTACTGTACATATGGTGTCATATACACACAAACAGAAGTTGTACATATTACATCCAATAAGAATGCCAGAGTATACCCAGATGGGTACAGGTATGTGTACAGAGGTGAAAAGAATTCACAGGACAAAAGACAGTTCACAGGATGGTGTCCGCAGATATAGCCACCTCTCCGTTGGTTTTGTGGAGGCGTGCTGGCCGAGGACGTGGATCGACGGTCTTAATGTGCTTCTGCACAGCCGTGCAGGTCCTAATTGCGGCTTTAGTCAAAAAGGGGAGAGAGCGGTGCTCTATTGATCCCCAAAGAGTCCTCCTCCTCTTGTGCAGAGCCGGTGTCCGGATCATACGAGGGCTTTCAAATAGAAAGAATATCGCAGACGCTGGTATCTCTTACTTTCTGCTGGCAGCAGTGTCTGCACGTGCGTGCGGGCACAGCTGGATGTTGTCAGGGAAACCGAGACGCTGAAGACTAAAACTGAACATCGGAGAGCTCTCCTATCTACGCGTTTCACCCCTCTGTGTGGGGGCTTCGTCAGGATAAGACGTCCAATTGTCAGTCATGTGGAACTGAGAGGAGGTGTGTGTGTATTTAAGGTGTGTGGTGCTTCCAATTAGCTGGTGATTGGATAAGGGCTAATTGAGTGGCATATCGCGGACACAGAAAGGGAAAAGAAATGGCAGATAAGGAAGATAAGGGAGAAAAGGAAAATAAGTGAGAGAAATTAGATAGAAGGGGAAAAAAGAAATGGCAGATAGGTGAAAGTAAAGAAATAAGGAAAAGAGATGACATAAACAACATAAAGAACATATGTGTACAGGAACAGGACAATAATGGACAATATGAACGAGTTGTCTAAAAGGGTTACATACACAGTGCATACATTGTCATGTATACCCTGCATAAGAACGGGTTGTCTGAACGGGTTACATACACAGTGCATATATGGTCATGTATACCCTGCATATGGGTGCTAATGGGAAATCCATCACTATAAGTGACATGTCTGGCAATAACAGATGCATAGCAGTGTGGCTAGCCTGTGTAAAGTTCTAAGTAGGAATTGGGAATAAACTTTATTATATATAATGGTTCATATTATATGTAGGATGTGTGTACCAAAAAATATCTTTATTATAATAAAAATGGTGTTAAAATAAATTAAAATAAAATGAAATAAATAAAATCGAATGGTATGACTTGGTGTACGTATATGTATGTCTGTGGCAATTGGGTCATTTGCAGAGGAAAGACCCCAATTCCATGTCCAAGTTTAAACCATATGGAGAGAGGGTTCTAAGGGAGTAGATCCATCTGGCTTCCTCCTTAGCTATATTTGCTATATAGTCACCCCCTCTGTCTGATTTTATCACTTTCTTAATGGCCATCACTTTTAGACCTGCTGGATCACTGCCGTGATGTTCCAGGAAGTGCATGGGGACGCTATGGTTAGTCATCCCCTTCTTGATGTTGCGAATGTGTTCTGCGGCTCTGGTGCCTAGGCTTCTGGAGACCGCATGGACACTCCAGTAGATATATGACGCCTTTGGTGTCATACGAGAGTTTGTCTTTGACGTTAAAGGTCTCTTTAGTGGTGCCACTTTGAAAATTAGTAATTGGGTGGGTGCTGCTGGTTGGATGGAGTTTGCAGGCTTGACACCTGTTGCAATGATAGAAACCAGGCTTTCTTTCCCCCAACCATGTTTCTTTGGAAGTGATTGTCACTGGGAGCGCGCTGGGAGCTAGAATGTTCTTTATGTTGTTGGCCTTCCTATATGTGAATTGAGGCTTGGTGGGAAGGAAATTCTTTGCTACAGGGTCCTGGAGTAGGACATGCCAGTGTTTGGCTATGATGCGTTCTAGTGATTTGTAGTTGTTGTTATAGCTGCTGATGAAGCGGATGGTGTCTTTATTATTCTCCTCTGCTTGGGGATTTTTAGTCTTTTTAATCTTTTCTTCTAGTAGAGTATTCCTATTGAGTTTCCTACTATCAGTAAGGGCTTTGCATACTAGTGAACTGTCGTACTTTTTTTCTAAGAATCTTTGTTTCATTTCCCCAGCTTGGAGTTCAAAATCTTGGATGGTGGAGCAGTTACGCCGAACTCTCCAGAATTGTCCTCCTGGGATATTGTTTATCCAGTTTCTGTGATGGTTGCTGGTTGAGGGAATGTAGGTATTGTTGTCTACAGTTTTCACATGAGTTCTTGTCAGTAGTTTCTTGTTGTCCACAAAGATTTCCAAATCCAAGAATATTGCTTTAACCTTGCTGTATTCGGTGTTAAAGACCAAGTTGAGGTTGTTCTGGTTAAGGTAGTTAGTGAATTCTTTTAGGGTGCTTTCTCCTCCTTTCCATATACAGATGACATCGTCAATGTAGCGTCTCCATAATGTGATGTGTTGCAAGAATGGATTTGTGGGAGGCCAGATGTATTTCTGCTCCCACTGTGCCACGAACAGGTTCGCGTAACTGGGATAGTCTAAATAAGTCCCACTCTGGCTAGGTAATCTTTAGTGGTGATAGCAGTTCCCCACTCGGTAGAAGTGCAATACAAAGTCTCTATATGCACTAGAGGCACTAGCAATATCAGAGTATGGAGGTCAGTAAAAGATGCACATGGGATAAAACCTGACGCGTTTCCTGACAAGGAGCCACTTCATCAGAGGTAAGTAAAGAAGACACACCCCTGTGTCTAGTTTATATGCATCATACCAAATTAGACAGGTGTGGGATAATCAGACACTTCAGAAAAAAGGTGTTTAGAACAGAGTATATACGTATAAGGTAATACAATTACATTCCCACTAACGTGGGTTAGTTGAATCAATCACAAAGAAAAATTATACATATATAAAAACAAACAAACATTCCAATTAATATAATTATTTAGTTATTAGGACAGGATTAGCTAGATAGTTAGATATTGGGACATGTGTCCCTGTGTAGTTTTGAAACAGAGTGCAGAGAGAACCAAATAGACAAAGGTTAAAATTAAATTAAATTGAATAGGAAAAATATATATAGACAATATAATAATGATGCTTAGTCTAGCACCCAGTCATCTAAAAAATATCTAAACCCCACTTCCCATCATTTTCTTCTTCTTTCCTTCCCCCTTTAAAAGGTTTCTTCAAATGTGGTCGAACCTCTTGCATAACCTGCAAACATGTACAAAATCGAACCAAATTAGTTCAAAATAGAGAGGAAACTATTAATCTCAAACACTTTATCAATTGCAATTCTGAATACGATATTTATTTGTTACAATGCTCCTGTAACTTGAGATATGTGGGTCGCACCACAAGATCTCTTAAAACCAGATTTCTAGAGCACAGGAGAAATATCATTAAAAAAGTCAAAAATCACAGCATTCCTCGCCATTTTGAACATGTACATAATAGTGATCCCTCCACACTCCAACTGATTGGACTGGAATATATCCCTGTATCCGATCGAGGAGGGGATAGATTCAAAACCCTATGTAAACAAGAACTATTTTGGGTGTATAAACTCGGCACACTTACACCAGGGGGTCTCAACGAAAATTTGGAACTCAATTCAGTTATTTAGATAAATTTATTTCCATTTCACTTTTCTAATCTTTTATTGTATGTACCCTTCATCAACACTTCCCCCTAATTATGGGGCTCTATATTTTCATGATGGATTCGCATCCATATGATTAGTTATATTTTCCCAAGGGTCTCAAGAATAATTTGGTTTTCATGTGGTTTTATGAGTATGTTTGATATTACCTTATTGTATTATTAATCCTTTTGAGACATTGTTGTACTCCTCAAAACTTGGAGATATTATACATATTTGTCCTACCTTCTTATTAGTTTCTTTGGATTGTTTATTGTTTGTTGCTGTCATCAACACAATTACTGGGACTATTGCCATCTCATCCAGTATCTATACCCAAATTGGGTGTAGCCCTCCACCACGTATTGGTCCGATATGTTCACACAACCTAATACCCTTTATTCAGTGTTCAGTGTTTAATATAAGTTATTCCATACTCCTTTTTATATAAAAAAAAATGTCATATTTATATTCATTTATTCTTATCTCTCCTTTATATTTATTTTTATATTTATTTTTATTTATTATCTCTATACTTATTACTTTTTATTATTATTATTTTTATTTATTACTTTTTATTTTTATTTTCCAATTTAATTTAATTAATAAAATTTACAATTTTATTGACAGCATAAGTTAAAGTATGGATATATACTTACCTAA
>WWET01007138.1:1713-24339 GCA_011038615.1 Limnodynastes dumerilii
GTGTAGACTCTGCCCCTCATTACTGCCCCCCTGTGTAGACTCCGCCCCCTCATTACTGCCCGCTCTGTGTAGATTCTGCCCCCTCATTTCTACCCACCCCCTGTGTAGACTCTGCCATGCCATGTAGGGGCAGAGGGAATTAGAATATAACAACAGACGGAGAATCCTCCCTCCACACCCCAGAACGGTCATCTCCAGCACAAAACTCCAAATAAGGTGACCCGAGCCGAGCCTCCACTCTGTGTCTTCCAAACCCTGACAGCTCCCATCCCCTCGGGTCACGGATTAACCCCTTCTCTGCCAAATCTAGAAACCGGGGAAGGAAAAGCTCTGTTTAACTGTCAGTTTGTAACAAAATAGTAACAAAACAGAGGGATGACTGCGAAAAATATACCATCAGCGATCCCGAGACACAGCCACGCATTTGTATTGTGTTGTTTTTTATTTTATTGCATGTTAGAGCCCAGAGATTCACCCAGAGGGCGGCGCTAATGAGCTGAACCAAAAAAAAAATAATATCTATGTAGTAAGAACTCATGAAATTAGTGCTTTGGCCCTCAGTAATTCCCTCTGATGTCCACAAGAATGGTCCAACACATGACTACATGCACTGCAAGAAGCCACGCGTTTCGTCTACATATCCTGCCTTGTACCCAGGACAGGGTTGCTTTACGAACTTTGGACCGGAGCCAGAAAAATGAGCAAGCTGCGCGTTTAAGTCGAGCTTTGTGCGTGCATTGATGACGCTTCGGAACCCTAAACATACGCAACTGGTTTCCATACGCTTAGCGTTCCGCATGTTAGGTGTATGTTGGAATATACGCAGTGTAAGTGGGGTTAGAGATTTATATCCCATATCCCATATGACAAGGCGTTCCGTACACATAGGGTGGGTTATAAACAAGTCAGCTAAAATACGCACGCAGGAGGGGAGTGTCATGGGAGTGCGCTGACCTCTTGCGTGTGAACCTTAAAAACTCTGTGCGTGCAGAAATCCCTCTTAATTCTGACTAAGGCCTGGCGAAACGCGTTAGTAACCATCGTTGTTCCTGGGTGGGATTTGTTGAGTGATAGGCACCGTTTTTACCTCTTCTGGTTCATGGCGGGCTCCTCGTTCCAGCATCCGGTGCTCGGGTTATAGGAGTGTACGGCGCTCACCTCTTGCCCGTTCTCACGGCTCCCTCCGGCCACAAAGATGTAGTTATTTAACACCGCGGCCCCATAGCCTTGCACCCTCAGCATGCTCTGCGGCATCTCCCCGGGCATCACCTGCCAGCTGCCACCGCCCTCCAGGTAACGCAGAAGCGCCCAGCAGTCCGGTCCTTGCTGGGACAACACCAACATGGCGGGCGAACCGCGCAGCCGCTCCTGCAAGACGCGCTCTTTAAGAGATTCCGGGCTGTCTTGGAAATCTGGCCTCTGCAGCATGGAGTGGTAATGCGTGGCCACGTAACGGAGGCTCGCCGTGGCTAGATCCCACTGGCCATGGAGCTGGGACACATCCAAGAGGTCCAGGCAGGTGTCCGGGGACAGGGAGGACTGCAGGAGTGACAGCAGCCCATGAACCTGTAGATAGCAAGCAGCCTCCACGAGAGCCTGGAGTGGACCCTGAGCAAAGCCGGGCTCATCCTCCTCACCGGGGCAGCTCTCCGCGCTCAGGATCTTCCGGTCACACCTTGGCTCCTCGGCCGGGCCATGCTCTGGAATTGGGCCCCCGGTGATGTGGCGTAGAACCCCCTCCAGCCCCTCCTGACTGAGGCCGTGTAAGGTCACCGCCTCACCGCTAGCCTCGCGCATCCCAGAGCGGAAGAGAGCCTGGAAGAAGCCACTCTGGGCCACCAGCTGGTCCCGGGGAACGATGTAGCATCGGGAGCCCAGGAGGATCTGCACAGTCTGCAGGGAGGACATCACAGCTAGCGACCCGTGAGAAGGACATCACACACCTGCGGGGGCAAAGGGCAATCACTAAGTGTAGCCACAGAGGCATTACTATGAAGTACCTCCACCATGCATGGACTAATACCATCCAACACACCATGCATGGACTAATACCATCCAACACATCATGCATGGACTAATACCATCACACCCCCATACATGGACTAATACCATCCAACACACCATGCATGGACTAATACCATCCAACACACCATGCATGGACTAATACCATCCAACACACCATGCATGGACTAATACCATCCAACACACCATGCATGGACTAATACCATCCAACACACCATGCATGGACTAATACCATCCAACACACCATGCATGGACTAATACCATCCAACACACCATGCATGGACTAATACCATCCAACACACCATGCATGGACTAATACCATCCAACACACCATGCATGGACTAATACCATCCCACGCCCATACATGGACTAATACCATCCAACACACCATGCATGGACTAATACCATCCCACCCCCCATGCATGGACTAATACCATCACACCCCCATACATGGACTAATACCATCCAACACACCATGCATGGACTAATACCATCCAACACACCATGCATGGACTAATACCATCCAACACACCATGCATGGACTAATACCATCCAACACACCATGCATGGACTAATACCATCCAACACACCATGCATGGACTAATACCATCCAACACACCATGCATGGACTAATACCATCCAACACACCATGCATGGACTAATACCATCCAACACACCATGCATGGACTAATACCATCCAACACACCATGCATGGACTAATACCATCCCACCCACCATGCATGGACTAATACCATCCCACCCACCATGCATGGACTAATACCATCCCACCCACCATGCATGGACTAATACCATCCCACCCACCATGCATGGACTAATACCATCCCACCCACCATGCATGGACTAATACCATCCCACCCACCATGCATGGACTAATACCATCCCACCCACCATGCATGGACTAATACCATCCCACCCACCATGCATGGACTAATACCATCCCACCCCCCATGCATGGACTAATACCATCACACCCCCATACATGGACTAATGCCAGCCCACCCACCATGCATGGACTAATACCATCCAACCCACCATGCATGGACTAATACCATCACACCCCCATACATGGACTAATACCATCCCACCCACCATGCATGGACTAATACCATCCCACCCCCCATGCATGGACTAATACCATCACACCCCCATACATGGACTAATGCCAGCCCACCCACCATGCATGGACTAATACCATCCAACCCACCATGCATGGACTAATACCATCACACCCCCATACATGGACTAATACCATCCCACCCACCATGCATGGACTAATACCATCCCACCCCCCATGCATGGACTAATACCATCACACCCCCATACATGGACTAATGCCAGCCCACCCACCATGCATGGACTAATACCATCCAACCCACCATGCATGGACTAATACCATCACACCCCCATACATGGACTAATACCATCCCACCCACCATGCATGGACTAATACCATCCCACCCCCCATGCATGGACTAATACCATCACACCCCCATACATGGACTAATGCCAGCCCACCCACCATGCATGGACTAATACCATCCAACCCACCATGCATGGACTAATACCATCACACCCCCATACATGGACTAATACCATCCCACCCACCATGCATGGACTAATACCATCCCACCCCCCATGCATGGACTAATACCATCACACCCCCATACATGGACTAATGCCAGCCCACCCACCATGCATGGACTAATACCATCCAACCCACCATGCATGGACTAATACCATCACACCCCCATACATGGACTAATACCATCCCACCCACCATGCATGGACTAATACCATCCCACCCCCCATGCATGGACTAATACCATCACACCCCCATACATGGACTAATGCCAGCCCACCCACCATGCATGGACTAATACCATCCAACCCACCATGCATGGACTAATACCATCACACCCCCATACATGGACTAATACCATCCCACCCACCATGCATGGACTAATACCATCCCACCCCCCATGCATGGACTAATACCATCACACCCCCATACATGGACTAATGCCAGCCCACCCACCATGCATGGACTAATACCATCCAACCCACCATGCATGGACTAATACCATCACACCCCCATACATGGACTAATACCATCCCACCCACCATGCATGGACTAATACCATCCCACCCCCCATGCATGGACTAATACCATCACACCCCCATACATGGACTAATGCCAGCCCACCCACCATGCATGGACTAATACCATCCAACCCACCATGCATGGACTAATACCATCACACCCCCATACATGGACTAATACCATCCCACCCACCATGCATGGACTAATACCATCCCACCCCCCATGCATGGACTAATACCATCACACCCCCATACATGGACTAATGCCAGCCCACCCACCATGCATGGACTAATACCATCCAACCCACCATGCATGGACTAATACCATCACACCCCCATACATGGACTAATACCATCCCACCCACCATGCATGGACTAATACCATCCCACCCCCCATGCATGGACTAATACCATCACACCCCCATACATGGACTAATGCCAGCCCACCCACCATGCATGGACTAATACCATCCAACCCACCATGCATGGACTAATACCATCACACCCCCATACATGGACTAATACCATCCCACCCACCATGCATGGACTAATACCATCCCACCCCCCATGCATGGACTAATACCATCACACCCCCATACATGGACTAATGCCAGCCCACCCACCATGCATGGACTAATACCATCCAACCCACCATGCATGGACTAATACCATCACACCCCCATACATGGACTAATACCATCCCACCCACCATGCATGGACTAATACCATCCCACCCCCCATGCATGGACTAATACCATCACACCCCCATACATGGACTAATGCCAGCCTCTGTAATACACAATGTAACACTCTCCTCTCTACACACTCCCTCTGTAATACACAATGTAACACCCCCTCTCTACACACTCCCTCTGTGTGACACAATGCAAAACAACCATCTCTGCACACTCCCTCTATCACATAATGCAACGCCCCTATCTCTAAACACTCCCTCTGTGTGACACAATGCAACACCCCCCTCCCTACACACTCCCTCTATCACACAATCCAACGCCCCTATCCACACCCTCTGTATCCAGGGGACAGCCCTGATCTCTACACACTCCCTCTATAATACACAATGTAACACCCCCTCTCTACACACTCCCTCTGTAACACACAATGTAACACTCTCCTCTCTACACACTCCCTCTGTAATACACAATGTAACACTCTACTCTCTACACACTCCCTCTGTAATACACAACGTAACACCCCCTCTCTACACACTCCCTCTGTAATACACAATGTAACACTGTAAACTCTCACACCTAACTATGCTTTACACTAATACACTGCACACTAACACACTATATTAACACACCTATCTGTACAATACACTAAAACATTGAACATTAACACATCTACCTGCACTACACACTAATGCATAAAACCTGACTACACTAATACCCTGTTCACACTGATCCAAAAACCCGGGATAAGCCTTAACAATCCGGGTCGGGGTTCAGTGTGAACGGACGTGCCTGCTGCAACCCGGGTCTAATGACCCGGGAATCAGACCTGGGACATTTGCAGGGTTATTCCCGTGTCAGACCCGGGTAGCAGCCAGTGTGAACGGTGCAACCCGGGTTTTTCAACCCAGGTAGCACATAATCTATTTGATTGACATAATTTGTGTAATATTGCCAGAGCAACAGTAAACAAATGACATAGTGTGATGCCTCTGCCAGGGCAGACCCGTGTTCAGCATTAACGTGCCTGACCCAGGAATTTCCCAGGTCTAAGCAGCAGTGTGAACAGGAATAACAAAAAATTGCGTGTGTATTGGTGCAAGACTAACAATGGGGCAGATCCAGAACTACGCATTTCCGCGAATTTACATGTGGCGGAGACGTAAATTCGCAGATTTGTACGCACTGCGCATGCGCACCGCAGAAAATACGCACATTCCAATAGCGTGCGCACCGCAGAAAATACGCACATTCACGTAGCGTATTTTCTAACGTAAGGGTAATTCACGTATTGCAAACGTAAATACTTACGTGTGGGCGTGCCAAATTTACGTTAGTGACCAATACGTGCGTTTTACGTGAAGTAGGCGGCGGGGGGGTTTAAAGTGTACAGTATGGGCGTGCTAAGCTGCGTACGTTCGCGTAGTCTGTACGCCCGTTAGCGGACGTATGCTGTTACGTTAGGGAAAGTTAAGGTAGGGTTTGGGTAGCGTATTTTCACAAACTACGTCCGTGCAAGGGGTGTGCCGAGGGTAGCGTAGCGAATTTACACACACGAAAATACGCTACGCTAATACACGTACGGCAAACGTAGTTCTGGATCTACCCCAATAGGTGTACAATGTCAAACACACAAAAACATCACTTACATAAATGTATAAAACGGAGGTGAACAAATGAAGGTGGGTATACAGTCTAATAAGGGATGGTGATAAAACGGAGGTATAAATAAGATAGTCCATAAATGTCAATTAAAAGTGGCTAGAAATCCTAATAGGGAGACAGCTTCTAAATAAGAATTCATTCCTGGATCCTCTTTATCCTTCCTAGAAAGGAAAACAAATAAAATATGTAAAAGCTTTTTATTATTACATATAGTAAACATCCAAACACATAGAATAAAATCAAACACAAATATACAGTAAATAAAAACTTCCCTCAGGCAAGTCCTATGCAAACTCCCAGCCTGTTAGAGATGTTAAGTAAGTGTCCTGGGATAACCAACGCTGTTCACGGGTCTCAGTCTCGGCCAAGGTTGAAGGATCGTGCGAGGAAGAACACAGGTCTGTCCACAACGCGTTTCGAGCGGGAGCCCTTTTTCAAGTGAGTACTCCAGAGAAGTTTAAATAGCGTTGTTGGAAGCTGGAAACAGGTATCCGGTGGAATAGATGACTGAAGATTGCAGTCGGTGTCCGTAATTAGGGACCTGATTCAGAGTATCGCATCCGTGTGAAATTCACACGGATGCGATGCTTTTTAAAGGGACTGCGCATGCGCAAAATGCGAAAGAACAATACCACCAGTGCCCCTCAACACAAAAAAAAACAATACCACCAGTGCCCCTCAATAAATAAATAATAATGCCACCAGTGCCCAGCTTTAAATAAAAAACAGTGATACATATTACCGCACATACATAAAATATATAGGCATATATGCCCCTTCAAAAAATGTAATTTTTTACCTGTTCTGATGGGGGTCTAGTCTTGTAAGCATTTAATCCGGAGGGGTGGTCTTTGCAAAAAAAAACCCTATAGGAACGTTGCTTACCTTAAAAAGGTGTATTGGGACTACATAATTAATATTGACAACATGATTATTATTAATAAAGAATGTGAAGTGTGGACTTTAAAAGTAATTAAATTATTACATCAATATACAATCTAACAAATATTTAAACTAAACCATCTATTATTATTATTATTATTATTATTATTATTATTATACATTATTGCGTAGATCGCTACTCTAATATTGTGGAACCACAAATCTGAATATAAAGTAAAAATTATGCAAAATTGTGACATATTTAAAATCCTGGCCACAATGCTATTAGTTCTCATTGATAGATGGCTAGTATGCAAATATGGGTGTATATAAAACCCCAATGTAAAAGAAATGATTAATGAATAAACTTAGTGATAAAACATAAATAAAAATCAGGAGTGAAATAGAGTGCATTTGGATCACATAATTAATATATGAACCACATGATATACTGTGAAGTGGGGACTAAAATTGGGGAATTAAAAGCTACTTAAATAGATAAATAAACAATCTAATAAATAAATAATTGAACTAAATCATCTATTATTATTAACCTCCTCCTTATACATATTTATATTATCAAATAATTAAATGGATGTAATAAATAACTAAACCAAATAATTTAGTTACCTCCTCCCTATACAAAGAAAACATTACTCTAGTATCGGGGAATCCTGAAACCCTTCTACTAAAAGCCCTATGATATCTATTAACTAAAATTATACAGTAAACATATGGGTGAGATGGATGGGCTGGAGCCACCCAGCATTCCTACCTCCCTATCTAACACCCATAAAATCACCTATTTA
Organism: Limnodynastes dumerilii; assembly: GCA_011038615.1. Lineage (NCBI taxonomy): Eukaryota > Metazoa > Chordata > Amphibia > Anura > Limnodynastidae > Limnodynastes > Limnodynastes dumerilii. The sequence goes on from WWET01007138.1 coordinate 9,905, forward strand.
AGACCAAAAGGGAAACATCCCATTGGAAAAACGGGTACAGATAAAAATGAATAAAATTAGAAATATCATATAAAGTTTATTGATTCCAATATCGACACTAAATCAGGTAAATAACCTATTTATAATTTAAAATGATTGTCCTACCAGACCAGATCCTCTTTTGGAGTCTCTCAACCAAAATACTGGACTGGCCCACTCCTGCTTAGCTACCAAGGTTGGACTTACTTGAGCGTCTCTAGGAGGGTATGGCGGTAGGTTGAAGAGAACTCTATGGAACAGAAGAAAGGCATTAATCAAATCAGTTAATATAATATAAATATAGCTAGAAAAAGGTACCTCATATGATCATTGTAAAAAACGCTTTAGTTCAAATTATTGATTTAATCCCTGTGGATGTAGAGAAATTAAAAAGAAAGATAGCTTTCATTTCTGTTTTGGCTAAAGTGGTACCGGTAACTTATTTCCACCCATTGGTGGGAGCTTTCTTCATGCCACAGAACTGTTTAATACCCTCTATTGCTATTATGATGTCATTTCAAACAAAGAGACATTGGGTGTGCTTCTAGTCTTTTTTTAATATTTCTAACATACTCTCCCCATTGGCCCTTAAGCGGTCTGGATGTACAATGGATAAAATAAACGCAATTTTTTGTGTTACAAGTGATGAAGTCTTTTAATTGTTCTACCTAATTGTTAGATGTGGATTTAATTTCTGATATTTTAGGTGAACCTTTCACACATTTACATAAAGCACACATTCCACATCTATAGAAACCAGATGATTTTATATTGGGACCTATACTTGGTTGTACAAATGCGCTCCGAACTAATTTATTTTTTAATAATAATAATAATATTAGGGGCTCTCCTATAGATAAATTTAGGTTTGTTGTTCAAGTGTTGACGGAGCTCTGGATCCTCTAAAAGTATAAAAGTAAATGCCAGTGCTTATGGATAATATTTTCCATTTTCTTATAATGGGAATTATATTGGCATATAAATGAAATGGATCTCTCTTCATTTTTTGTTTTTTCTTTGGATTCTAATAGTGACAATTGGTCTTTACTATGGACTTATTTTAGTGTTTGTTCAAAAAACTCTTCTGAATAGCCCTTATCCAAAAACTGTTTCTTCATTAATAGAGAATGTTGGGTAAACTTTTGAGAATCGGAGCAGTTCATTTTTACCCTTAAAAATTGTCCTTTCGGAACATTACTGAGTCACTTATGGTGGTGATTGCTCCTTAATGGAATAAAAGAGTTAGCATCTGTGGTTTTAATAAAATGTTGTATTAAAGTTAATTTAATATTTCTATTGTTACTATTCATAATGGTACAAAATTTATCAAACTCCACCACCCCAAATAAAAATGATATCATCTATGTACCGATACCAGGAGACCAGGTTCGCTCCCCCTTTAGGGTCTACATCTTGTTCCCATAAAGCCATAAATAAATTAGCATAACACGGGGCGAACTTGGTCCCCATAGCTATCCCTCTGATTTGAAGATATTGAAATTAAAATAATTATTATTTAAAATAAATAAAATACCTTCTATTAAAAATTCTTTAAGATCATCTTTAGAATCCGTAAAACCCAGAAAATATTGCACTGCTTCCACTCCTTTTAAATTATCTATAATTGTGTATAAGGAGGAAACATCTGCAGTGATTAGTATATATTCCTCCTTCCAAACAATCTCCTGAAATTTTTTAAAATATCAGTAGTGGTCTTAATATAAGAAGGTACATATTTCAATAATGGCTGCAAATGTACATCTATGAACTGAGATACGTTTGCAGTGATTGATCCTGTGCCAGCCACTATGGAAGTATCCACATCTGCTAACTGTCTTTCTATTTCATTTTTATATTTGTCTGTGGCTAAAATAACAATTCCCCTCCCCATTGTCAGCTGGTTTAATGACGATAGAATCATTATTTTTTTTATTTTTTTGACTGCTAGTCTTTCTTGTTTAGTGATATTTTGATGGAATTTCTTTTTACACATTGTTAGGTGGTGTTCCTTCTTAATAAGGTTCTCAAAGGTCTCTATATAGTTACCCTTCTTATGTCTAGGGAAAAAGCTGGATTGTAGAATGAATGTCTCAGGATTAGGGTTAGAAGTTTCTGGAAAGTTGTTGAAAAGTCAACATATAGTTCAAAAGTATCCATATTATTAGATGGGAATAATTTGAGTCCCTGTTTTCAAACATTAGATTGTGTGAACAGGGTCTGAGAAGCTGGGCTGATGTGTGCCCCGGCAGTAACCCGGGGCGGCAGTATGAACACAGTATAACACACTGCACATCTACAATTGTCTCTGTAGTACCCCTTTTGACCATTGGGTGTCAGTAAGAGGCCACACTATGTATTCCAGGCCCAGTTAGAAGACACATTTGTATCCGAAACACCTGTCCTGGTGACAGGATTGTCCCACGTTGAACACATTAACATGGACAGAGCTGATAGCAGTGTGCAGAGTGTATCCCTAGTGGGTGTTGCATGACAGTCACTGCGGTGTATGCTATAGAGGACAGTGCATCCCGTACACAGTGTCATTGTCACCACTGGCCAGTGTCTCGCTTCACTGAGCACCACAGCACCGAGCGTGGGAACAGCAGGGCGGCGAATAATGGGACACAATGGGACAAGGAATCTGTATCAGTGACTGGCAGACAATGGGGGCAGGGAGAGGACGTCCGGAACATCCCGGGACACAGATAATTCTGCATTTTCCATGTGTATAATGTACACTCTACACTACACAGCCTCAGTATACCAGCGATTATCCCCCGGGACAGCGATAATTCTGCATTCTCCATGTGTATAATGTACACTCTACACTACACAGCCTCAGTATACCAGCGATTCTCCCCCCGGGACAGCGATCATTCTGCATTCTCCATGTGTATAATGTACACTCTACACTACACAGCCTCAGTATACCATCCTATACATCAATCTTATACTCTATATATCCATCCTATACCTTATACATCCATTCTATACTCTATACATCCCTCTTATACTCTATACATCCATCCTATACCCTATACATCCACCCTATACATCAATCTTATACTCTATAAATCTATCCTATACTCTATAAATCCCTCTTATACTCTATACATCCATCCTATACCATATACATCCATCCTATACCATATACATCCATCCTATACCATATACATCCATCCTATACCCTATACATCCATCATATACCATATATATCCATCCTATACCATATACATTCATCCTATACCCTATACATCCATCTTATACCATATACATCCATCCTATACCGTATACATCCATCCTATACATCCATCCTATACCCTATACATCCATCCTATACACTATACATCCATCCTATACCATATACATCCATCCTATACCCTATACATCCATCCTATACCATATACATCCATCCTATACCCTATACATCCATCCTATACCCTATACATCCATCTTATACCCTATACATCCATCCTATACCCTATACATCCATCCTATACATCAATCTTATACTCTATACATCCCTCATATACTCTATACATCCCTCTTATACTCTATACATCCATCCTATACTCTATACATCCATCTTATACTCTATACATCCATCCTATACCATATACATCCATCCTATACTCTATATATCCATCCTATACCTTATACATCCATCCTATACCATATACATCCATCCTATACTCTATATATTCATCTTATACCATATACATCCATCCATCATATTTTCTATACATCCATCCTATACCCTATACATCCATGCTATACTCTATATATCCATCCTATACCTTATACATCCATCCTATACCCTATACATCCATCCTACACTCTATACATCCATCCTATACTCTATACATCCATCTTATGCTCTATACACCTCATCTTATAGTCTGTCCCTTATCCTCTGCTCTCCTCTGCCCCCTCCCGTCTTTCATCCATAGAATGATATTCCTCAGGCTCTGCATTGTTTTATCTCCCGCCTGGATAATATGATCTGTCTGACTGTTGTACATTCCAGTCTATACCTCCGGGAACCTCTCAGGACATCTACAATGACGACCATTTTATTATTAATTTTTCATTGCTGCCTTAAATAATATAAATTGTTTTCTACTTTTTTTTAAGTTACATTGAAATGAAAAGTTTAATATATTTAAAATAAACTTTGGAAGAAAAGTTTTCAGATTCCTAACTTTTTATGGTTGAGTTTTATTTTTTTTTAGATATAAAAACTTTCAGCCAATAAGCTGAGGGCCCCCCAGGCCCCCCTACTCTGTATCAGCGTTCCACCCTGCCCAGCCCAGAGGACAGGACTGTGTGACGGAGGAAAGGAGGAGACAGACAGGGGGATTCTGAAGACAGGAGAGACGGAGGGAGCTCAGCCCAGGAACACCATGATCCAGCACCCAGCGTACAGGTGAGTGAGTCTGTGCAGGTAGTACACACACATGGAAGGCTTTACCTGTGCAGGTGTGTACACAGAGATGAATGCAGGCCTATACTCACTCCACAAAGGGTTAATCATTTACACACTCAGTCCTTAAACACCAGGTGACATTTTCTTTACGTACCCCACACTATGCGCTGAGAGCACCCTCCGATTCCCACTGCGAGACGTCAGACCATAATACAGATGCCTGAATTCTATGCTCTCTGTATATCTCTAGTTACGCTGCATGGTACATATATTCCTGACCTCTAGGTCTGTGTTTTCTTTTAACGCATTGGGGCTGATTCTTGGGTTGCGCCTATCGCCAAAGTTCTCTTTCACGTCATCTAACGGTGAAAAAAATACAAAGAGCTTACAATCAGGACAGAGTTAGGAGTAACTGCCCCAAAAGGTGCATTTCTCCACCCGAACCATCAATGTGAGGGGCAAATGAATGTTATTTATTTTTTGCATGCAGGGATAATTCTCTCTGATTTTTTTTATGTCTCACAAATATTAAACAGGTTTATTTTTAACTCTAATTTAGAGTTGAGCTACAAATAGCTTATTCTGCTATGTTAAACCCCTCCCTCTAGCAGTATAATGTGGTTTTTATGTTTTGCTATTACCCCAATCTCTGTATCAAGGGTGGTTTGCCGTTTCAATGTTTTGAATGCTAACAGTTAACACACAGACAGCATTCACTGATCAATATTTTTCTATTAGACAGATTTGATACCGCGACACCTGTCTAACCGAATATTGTAATGCCAATACGTACTTTGTTTAGTATAATCCTGACACTAATTCTATTCCTAACCCCTAGCCCTAAAACTAATTCCTAACCCTCGTTTATAACCCTAATTCATAACTCTAACCCTAACGCCCAACCCTTATTTCTACCCCTAATGCCTCATCCTAATTCCTACCCCTAACACGTAACCCTAATTCCTACCCCTAACACCTAACCCTAATTCCTATCCCTAATTCTAACCCTAATTCCTATCCCTAACACCTAACCCTAATTCCTACCCCTAACACGTAACCCTAATTCCTACCCCTAACACCTAACCCTAATTCCTACCCCTAAACCTAACCCTAATTCCTATCCCTAATTCTAACCCTAATTCCTACCCCTAACACCTAACCCTAATTCCTACCCCTAACACCTAACCCTAATTCCTAACCCTAATTCCTACCCCTAACACCTAACCCTAATTCCTAACCCTAGTTCTAACCCTAATTCCTACCCCAAACCCTGATTCCTAGCCCTAACCAGTAACCAGGGAAGCCCAGAGCGCAGCAGGCACTGAGTAAAGTAAAATTGGTCATGGGCACAGCCGGTATTGGTGACAGGGAATCATCGTTGTGTCTGTGCGGATATATATTTTTTCCTGCCAGCAATGATACATTTTTTGTGTTAGTTTAACCACTGTCGAAATAGTGTTTTCTGGAACTTCATCTGCGCACCGTCTGCATTAGCGCCAATGTCTATATCTAATAAACATCCCTGAAAGTTACACGTTAATGAAGACCTGAGCTAAATACACAATTATTTCATCCTTGTCATCTCAAAACATCATAAACACTACAATGCAACACAACACAACACAACATAACACAACACAACACCCTCCTGTACCTCCTGCAGTGTTACACTGCGTCCCAAGATACCTGCACATTCCTGTCATCCTCAGTATCTCTCGCTGAAGACGGTGCAGATCTACAACACGTTAATGACCTGTCATCCTCAGCATCACTCTCCACACACTAACCACAGTGACACATTCTAGTCACATCTGCAATAACCGTCACTGTGACAGACCCTTTGTGACCTCTTTCACTTTCACATTTCTCTGCACAACACAAGCTACAATGACCCCATCTGACATCTATATATATATATATAAACATGGCCGCTGCAGGCTGTTCAAATGCAGGTAGTGTCTTACCAGAGACCTCCTGTGTACACATATAGCAAATGGACAGGGACTCACCTACAGGAGGTGCCTTGACGCTGGGCAGGTGAGCTTAACCCAATATAGCTATATTGTGACCTAAACCTCCTTTTTATTTACCTCCTTTTTATTTATGTGCAGACACATAGTCTTATTTAATGTATGTTTGGAGCGCCGGACCTCTCTTGTTCCTTGTATTTACATTGTGGTCACTTTGGTCCTTGGCTGCACCCCCATATTTATATATACACTTGCACATATTTAATTTGTTGGATAGAAGCGCAGCCATTTTTCTTGCTAATATATATATCTAGTGCCCTGTTGTTGGCTTATTTGAGATTCATTCTTAGGAGGCTGAGTGATGAGTAGTGGATGGTCCAGGAACATGTGTTGCCGTGCTGGGCATAGAGGTCAAAGAATATCTTTGTACAGTGTCTAATGTATTTATGTCTTTCTGGAGATACGGGCCCGTATTCAGACCTCCGTCTTCTGTGCCCAACCGTCCGTAACTAACCGATTGAAGTTACTGGGCATGCGTAGTAATTATTGTACGCTATTTACGTAGCGTTTCACTACGTAGATTGCGTATACACGGTCTTTAAGACCGGCCTCCAGAACTAGAGGAAATAACATGGATAGCTTGGAGCAGAGAAGGGCCAGGGGGGATATGATAGCAGCTGTCATATATATCAAGGGGTGTAACCAGGTACAGGAAGAGGTGTATAAGTACACAAAGGTGCAGAAAACTGACGTCACTGAAAGGGTGGTTGATAAGTGGAATAGCCTCCCATCTGAGGTGGTTGAGGATAACATAATAGAACAATTGTAAACATACTTGGGATAAATAGAAGAATATCCTAAATCTTAAACTTAATCTACCAATCATACAGGGTGTAGGGTGAGTATGGTTTTAAAATATTAATTAGGCAGCTGAGTGGCTTTTATTTGCAGTAACTTTCTATGGGCCGTATGCAGATTCCTGGACGTATATCATATACATTCGGAGTGTACGACCGCATATACGCAATCTACGCAAGGAAAAGATACGCAGATTACTTTAAAAATTTACCGCGCATGCGCAGTAGTAAAAACCACAAAGCTCTGCATTCGGGCCTATGTGCACTGCGACATGGCTCAGAGAGGATGAGGCAAAGATTTGGATTTCTGTTAAGCGGGGTTGCTGAATCTCCTGGAACATCCGGGAGACTCCCGAAATGCAAACCACAGCCTCAAGTCCCGCCCCTTTGCCTAGCAACACTACCATTCATAGTGTTACTAGGGACTGGAAGGCTCTGATGAGGCAATTAGTGACATCAAGCCCCGCCCCTACCCCTAGTAATACTATGAAAACAGCCATTGATGGCCAGGGGCAGGGCTTCAGGACACAATTTGCATAACCTGCGTCATTAAGCCCCGCCTCCATACCGGCCTCTATCTCTACCCTCCGGGATCTCCTGGAGGGGAGCTTTGAAATGTCACCTTGCTGTTATATTGAACGTGCCCCCTGTCTCTCCCGACACAGGACCATCTCTCTTGCACCCCTCGGCCATGGTTGTGAGTGTGGACTTGGCGGCCATCCTGTTTCTGTCTCTCCTGGATGTCCCGTGGATTCTCTGCCAGTCTAGCGCTCTGTGCCCGCACACCACCTTCTACCATGACTGCTGGATCCGACGCTTCCCTGGGCTCCTCCTCAGCTTCTCCGCCTCTGAGCAGCGTGGCGCCCGGGTCCTGCAGAGACGGTCCGAGCCTTCTGCCCACATGTGCAGCCGCAGGTGCTGTGACCAAGGTGAGGTCTCATGAGTCTCGTATTCTAGTCTATGGAGCGACGGTGTTCCACAGTGGTTAGCATTGCTACGATATAGTTCTGGGTTATAGGCAGTGGCGTAAATACTGTGGGTGCAGTTGCTACGGTGCCCGGAAGAGAGGGTTGTCAGACGCAGCCTCCCACCCTGCCCCCCTGGAGGACATGCCAAGACTAGCGTACGGCACCGCTCAGCTCAGTGCTGCCCCTGCTGGCAAGGGATGGCGGCTTTCTCTACTCCTGCTCCTGGTTATAGGTTACATTTCCAACCAGTGTGAATGCTCTTGGTTTTGGGAGTTCCAGGTTCCCTACTCTCCTGCAATCCAAAGGTGATATAGAATAAGGGCCAACTCTGCCTGTATATCAGGAGACTCCCTGAAGAGCGGGTGATCTCCCTGACTCCCTGAAGAGCGGATGATCTCCCTGACTCCGTGAAGAGCGGGTGATCTCCCTGACTCCCTGAAGAGCGGATGATCTCCCTGACTCCCTGAAGAGCAGGTGACCTCTCTGACTCCCTGAAGAGTGAATGATCTCCCTGACTCCCTGAAGAGCGGGTGATCTCTCTGACTCCCTGAAATCTCCTTGATGCTGATTCAGTACAGAAGTCATAGCGGTATGATGACAGAATTTAGAAATTGTCTCCTATTTCCCTGCATTGAGGCCTATGGAGGCGGCCATTTTCATGAAGGCCAAGATGTAATGAAAGACTGCCCGCTATCTAAGACAACATGACTTCAATAATGGAGACAGACATGAAAAATACACTTTGGTCTCTTGTGAATCAGCTGCAGCATCACCTACTTTTATCTCTTCTATAGAGACGAAAGGCCATATTCAGAGAACCATTTTAGCGGGGAGTTCTGTGCGTATTTTTAGGATTGGATCAACTGCGCATGCGTAATAAGTTTATTTACGTAGGTTTAGCTTTAGGCACGGACATGTGATTGCACTTGGGTACATACGTGCGGATGGGCGGCGTTGTAATCCGTACCTGAAAATTTACATAAAAGTGGATGGGGGAGGCATTTAGATGAACGCATGGAACCACCTTTGTTAAAGAGGCAAATAGTTTGTTAAATATCAGTTAATTCATTTAAACCAAGTGAGTGACAGTTGGAAGCTCAGGAGCGGATTAAATTGTACCTAATGGAATGGGTCATGTTGGAGGGTCTACATTATTATCATCTTCTTGGACGTGACTTCCTGAGGGTGTACATACTTCTGCCAATGTTTAGGTCTAGTGTGGCAAAGAGGGCACCTTCACACAGAGTCCACAGCTGGAAGACATGGGTCTTATTAGAGCTAGTCAGTGCTGGGGTGGAGAACATAAATAGATGGTGGTTTGGGCAGGGTCACCGGCGCCTGGATAGAGGACGCTGATTAAAGAGGAAACGTGTGCATTAGTTAGCCACAAGGACCTAGGATTATATATACTGTATAACGCCCCTTCCATCACTCTGGATCAGGTCAAATAATTCTAAAACTATGTTTTAATGATGAATAATTCTTTAGGTATTTTGATTAAAATTGTTAGAAGATCGCTGTGTACACCTATAAAATCAATAATCAATATGTGCAGAGATTGTCACACACCAACTTCCACAGCGCCCCCTGGCTGTGAGAAAAGTACTAGAGACGATACCGTATTACATTGTTATAGTGATAACAGACCCGGCAACGTGAACCATTCCATTATGTAAAAAATTCTCTGCTCCTGGGCTTCCAAATGTCAGTTACTATGGTAACCTCCTGTCAGTTACTATGGTAACCTCCTGTCAGTTACTATGGTAACAGTTACTATGGTAACCTCCTGTCAGTTACTATGGTAACCTCCTTTGTTAACATGAAAAATGTTTTTCAAACATCAGTTCATTCATTAGAACCAAGTGAGTGACAGTGGGAACCTCAGGAGCGGAGTATTGCGTACCTGGTGGAATGGGTCATGTTGGAGGGTCTGTAACTATATAAACTTTAGAGACTGCTCCATGAAAAGTACATTGTGAGTGGTGAAGGGGTGTGGCCTCATATGTGGGAGTGGCTAATATTACGCCCCGATCTAGATATATTTTCTGTCTCCTCAGAGTCCTGCAATGTTGCCGTGTTTTATTCCGACACCAGCACTGGAACCGATAATTGTCACCTGATGCACTGTCCTCAGCCAGAGAGCTGCCTGGTTCAGCGCCGGGAACGCAGCACCCTCTTTACGGTGACAGCTGGTGAGTGGACGATTTTGTTTTTTATACATTGTTTTATTGTTTTTTTTTATACCAGCACATTTCCTATACTGTGCCTGTAATATGCATTCGCCACGTGTGCTGTAAAATTAATCTGTTTATGTATTAACAGGTTATATATATATATATATATATATAATGTATATTTTACATCACATCAGTCCCTGTCCCATTGGAGCTACATTCTAAAGTCCCTAACACACACACTAGGGCAAATTTATTCAGCAGCCAATTAGCCGACCAGTATGTTTTTAGCATTTGGGAGGAAACTGGAGCACCTGGAGGAAACCCACACAGACACAGGGAGAACATACATACTCCACACAGATAAGGCCTAGTCCAGGAATCGAACTCATGATCACTGCTCTGTGAGACACAATGCTACACACTGAGCCACTGTGCTGCCTCGGTTTTGAAAATAATACTGCAAATCATTCTTTTCAATGACAAAAAAAACCTGGTGAATTGTGATCAGAGATGGCGTGGACAGACCTGCAGCTGCTATACTTGTCCCTGCTTCAATTTGGGACCTTTTCCATATATTCTGCTATTAGATAAACCTGTAATTAGGATTTAGTGACTGATGTCGTTATTAATCCTGTCTGTAATTACAGGTGTTGATCCGGACCTTCTGGTGTTTGACACATTGGGACAAGTCGATCTGAACCCGCGATCATCCGTGAGGTGGGAACGTTTGAATATATCGCGGGCCATAACCTCGGCACCTCCACCAGTCCTGGCCACAAAGGAGCGCCCCCTTAACCAATCATCATCCTCTTCATCTAAAGTCCCACCTCAGTCCCCCCAGCAATCTCCTCCCCAGCTGCCGTCCCCCGCGGACTCTCCTCTCCGCTCTTTCCCGCCTACTCATCCTCCGTCTTTAACAGCCTCTCTTACCCCTGAGGCTGCGTTTATCTCCCCCTCGCTAGATCGATCTCTGCAAGAGGGGGATCTTACACAAGAGCCAATCCCATCCTCCCCTTCCATGGAGCGGCCCATGTCTGAAGAACAGAACCCGGCCCACTTGGATAGCAGCAAGCAGCATGTTAATGAAACCAAAGGCCACAGCGGGAGGAACCAGACTTCGGAGGGAGAGACAGAGGACAAACCAGGCCCTTGGGACACCCTTTGGCCCCTTCCGGCATTAATTGGGTCTATGGTGACTTTATTGTGCTGCTGCTCAGGAATCCTGGCCTTGGGGTGTTGCAGGAGGAGACGAAGAGGGCGATACAGGCCTGGGCGAGCGCGTAACGCAGGGAGAGGGACCCTAATTAGGTGCACGCTACTCAAAGAGAAGGACTAAGCCGCTGTTCATGGTCCTCTGATAACATGGGCTGATTGGGAATGGAAAGTGGCCCGGAAAAAAAATCTACCACAGGCAACGCCGTGACAAAGAGAAAGCAGGATACACACGGGATAAGAAAATCATAAGAGCGGTGCAGAAATATAATGTGGGTAAGGTTGTGTAAAAGAGATCTAATACAACATCTACTGAACATCTACTAGAATTCCACAATACAATAAAGATATGTATAGTGACCTCTGTACAATACAATAGAGGGCGTATACTAATGACCATCACCAAATACAAGCAGCAACCTAGTGATCATCGCCCATTGCAGAGAGTATCCTGGTGACCACAACCAATACTGAGAGTATCCTAGTGACCACCACTCAATACAGAGAGAATCCTAATGACCACAGCCTATAGAGAAAGTATCGTAATGATTATCACCAAATACAGACAGCATCCTAGCGATTCACACCCATTACAGTCAGCATTCTAATGATCCATACCCATTACAGACAGCATCCTAGTGACCACAACCAATACTGAGAGTATCCCAGTCACCACCACCCAATACAAAGAGAATCCTAGTGACCACCACCCAATACAGAGAGAATCCTAGTGACCACAGCCTATGGAGAAAGTATCTTAATGATCATCACCAAATACATACAGCATCCTAGTGACCACCACTCAATACAGAGAGAATACTAGTGACCTCAGCCAATTGAGAGAGCATCCAAATGACCTTCACCAAATACAGGCAGCATCCTAGTGATCCTCACCCTTTACAGACAGCATTCTAATGATCCTCAGCCATTACAGACAGCATCCTAGTGACCACCACTCAATACAGAGAGAATCCTAATGAATACAGTCCATAGAGAAAGTATCGTAATGATTATCACCAAATACAGACAGCATCCTAGTGATTCACACCCATTACAGACAGCATTCTAATGATCCATACCCATTATAGACAACATCTTAGTGACCACCACCATTACAGAGAGAATCCTACTGGCCACAGTTAATAGAGAAAGTACCCTAATGACCACCACCGAATACAGACAACATCCTAGTGATTCTCACCCAAAACAGACAACATCCTAGTGACCACCATTCAATACAGAGAGAATCCTACTGGCCACAGTTAATTGAGAGAGTATCCTAATGACCATCACCAAATACAGACAGCATCCTAGTGATTCTCACTCAATACACTCCCGAACCACCACTTTCTTATATTCAGAATGATATGTTACAGCTTGTAACACTTGGGTAAAATGCTGATGTTATTACAGACTCTTCCTTTGGTTCAGTGTATTGTTTTAACTTATTGCTGATGTTAATGGTGACCTGCGCCCGAAGCTAAGATGGCCGCCGTGGAACCAGTTGCCATTCATTGCTCTAAAACTGTATTCAAAAACCCACTAGCTAAGCCTAGACGATTAAATTGCATTGGTCACTCCACCAGAATCGGCAGCCATTTTGTACTCTGAAAGTGATATGCAGGAAAACGGCCTTCCCAATATGAACAACCTTCTATCACAAGACTGCCCGAAACGCGTCGGCCACTCCCCAAAGTCCCTGAGATGTGATTTTTGCACCCCAGACACTCCGGTGTGAAGTCCATTCTGGTACCCGGGTATTAGAAGCACGACAAAGCACTTTGGTTCATCTCTACCATCCCCCACATTGTATGGAATTTTCACTCCTGCTAAGGGAATGTTTTCTTAATTTCAAGGTTGATGACTTTCTATTATGGAGGGAAGAAATAGACGTCGATATGAGGACAGGGCTTAATTACGCCATTTATGCAAATTGTGTCCTGAAGCCCCACCCCCTGATCATCATTACTGCTATCTATAGTCTTCCTGGGGGTGTGTGGGGCTTGTTGGTGAAAATTACATCATCAAGTCTTGCCCAATCCCTAGTGACACTATGAATTGCTGTAGTGACAGGCAGAGGGGCGGGACTTGCAGGAGATTTGCCGGCTCTGCCAGGATACCGGAAGAATTTCCGGAGTCTCCCAGATATTCCGGGAGAGTTGCCAACCCTGCGTTATTTGTGTTTTCTTCATGTTTTTATCTGTTTTTGATTGATATATTGAGTAAAATGATTTGATTATTAATTTATGGCTATTTTTCACTTTTTTTTCTTCCTGGGAATCCAGAGTTTAACTGCTGGTCCCGGTGAAAGCAATGACAGTATATCAGTATGGCGCTATATAGACCTGCTTTATATTAGGGCTATGGGTGTTTTATTGACGTTCTTATCCCTTGACTAGTCATTCACCAGCAGAGCTTTTATTAATCCTCAATATTCCCTTTTTTAATGCTTTTTAGATTTTGTAGGTTTATTTTAGCAGCAGTTGATAGAATTTTATCAGGAATTTCTTCTATATGGTTTTCCCACGAGGTTGTTCAAATGGTGACAGACAGACAGGCATGAGATAGACAGACATTAGACAGACAGGCATGAGATAGACAGACATTAGACAGACAGACATGAGATAGACAGACATGAGATAGACAGACAGACAGGAAACAGACAGACAGACAGAAATGAGATAGACAGACAGGAGACAGAGAGACATGAGATAGACAGACATGAGACAGACAGACATGAGACAGACAGACATCAGACAGACATGAGACAGACAGACATGAGACAGACAGACAGACAGCAAGACAGA
>WWET01007138.1:31865-42059 GCA_011038615.1 Limnodynastes dumerilii
CCTCTCCCTCCTGTACCTGGTTATATCCCTTCCATCATATCCCCCTCTCCCTCCTGTACCTGGTTATATCCCTTCTATCATATCCCCCTCTCCCTCCTGGTTATATCCCTTCCATCATATCCCCCTCTCCCGCCTGTACCTGGTACTCTATAGAGAATACACCTGTCATTCACAGTTGTGGTACAGGAGGAGTCTTTGCTGTAATGGAGATTGCAGTATACACTGTAAATAACGGACACTTAAAGCATGTGCAGGTAATTAAACAAAGAAGTGATTAAGGAGCTATGGTGACAGCTGCTGTACCCTCAAACGAGAGGATGAGTTTTCCAGGCTTTGTTAAAAAAGGATAATGACAACATCAGCTGAATAGGGATATAAGTAGATTTACCTGATCCAGGAGAGTAAATTATACAACAAGCTGAAAGCTGTGACCTCCACTGCAAAACACCTACAGGTACATTTATCAGGGTGCTTCCAATAGCCACCAATCACATCCTAGTATCTAGTAGATAAATGAGAGCTACAACCAGGCAAAACCTTCCTTCCTTTTTAAGAACTTTGGTTAAAACAACGATCTGGTTTTTCTACTCATCGGACTCTGGAAGAGATAATTCTGGTTCATTTTTTTCTTCCATTGATTTCTCTGCCTCTAACAAAGCTCCAGGGAGAAAAACCACTGACAGCGTAACGCTGGGTATAAGCCTGGTCTAATAAGACTCTAGAGGTTACGACTGCTGGTCCCTCAGACTCACTCCCAGCTTGCCATAAGCAGAGGATGGAGGATTTTACAGCACATAGAGCTCAGAGATGTGTTCCACAACCTCTCTGCTCACTATGATGTGCCATGTCACTGTGGTTGCTATGGTAATGTAAACAATACAAAATTTTAATAGCAACCGGACATAATTGGTAGACTGCTGCTTTGATTTAGCATGAGCCGTGCAGCCAATGTATGGTAGATACGATCGACGCGTAGAAGGTTAAAACACGCAGTCACCAGGGTGGATGATCATGTGATCACAGCCATGATGGTAAATATTAATGTACATTTCACCATTCAGGGATCATGGTACGTACTAAGCAAATTATCACTCTAAACATATTATGTGTCTGAAGCTTCTCCCCAAAACAAATATTATTTGCGATAATGAACTTTTATATCGCAGCCCATTTAATCGAACCTCCCCATCTACAGGTCTCCTTTACCTTTAACGTCACCGTCCTAGTATTGGGTTGTCGGAGAGACGGTCCAGCAAATACATAATCCACATACTGCAGCTCGATGGGGAAATGCTGGGTGGTTACCTCTTCGCTGCTGAGCGCTGTCGGCCATTCGGTACAGAATTCTGGCAGAAATACAACGCAGTAAAATGATCAAATAAAGTGGCGGCGACCTATCAGATTCTAGCTACATTACTATAATACATTAATTAAAAAAAAGTGAGCTGGAATGTGATTGGTCGATATGAGCAACTCCTCCTGGCCTATTTTGGCTCTCCAGGTGTTATGAAACTACGACTCCCTGCATGCATTTTCAGGTATCAGCTGTGCCTATGCGGATAAAGCATGCTGGGTCTCGTAGTTTCACAACACGGAGGTTAGCCAGGCCTCTTCTAGAGTGTGCATCTTACCTCTGAGAGCAGCACAATGCTTCTTGATGGCTGCAGGAGTTAAGTGAAGGAAGTTGGGGACCTGAAAAAAATAATAAAATAAAAAGGGAAGAAAAGTCAGTAACAACATTTTAAATGTATTTTTATTCTTCATTAAAGAGAGTCTGGGCCGTCTTGCCGTACGCAGAGGTCTCACCTTTAGGAGCTCTAAGTTGCCATATTTATCTGGGGGAGGCGCTCTCTTCAGCGGATACCCCATTCGCACGGGGAGCGGCACAGCGGAAGGCTTGAAGGATGCTGCTGTCGGGTATACACTGGTCCAGTCTTGATCTGGAAGCATTTTGTCTGTGCGAGGCGGAGGCACCTGGAATATATGTACAACACACACATACCATATGGTATAAGAAGAAAATGACACTTGTGACAGAGGGGGCTGGGCTGAGTCCTCTATTAGGCGTTCCCTCTCTATGACGTCTGTGATTTCAGCAAGCTTTAGTTGGAAAAGATGAAGGGACCCCTTGTAAATCAGGAGTTAGGTCCACGTGAGTGAGAGAGGGTTCAAAGCGCACACATTGAGCAGACAAGAGCCAAAAAGTGTTTAAACTGATCATTTCAGGCTTCAGTCTTGTCTTACAAATCAAAGGGTTTTTATAGCCATTTGTAGCACCCAATATAATGATTTTAGATCATTGGGGCCGAGTTTTAAACAATTGCCAGCCCTCACAAACAATATTCATACTCTCAGTTCTCCAAGAACTACCGACAAAACTAAAGGACTTTGTCCCTGAAGCCAAAACCTTATGTCTCAGGCACAATCTGTCGTATTGTAAATATTCATTCAGTCCACAGAATGCAGAGGAATAAGAGACTATTGTTTTATCAATCTAATAAGCTAACTCCGCTCTAATCTATTAAAATCAACCCCAAAAAAAGGTTAACAAGACATGTATGTTACCTCTTTACTTTTCCGGGGGCCTCGTTGAGGGAATCCCGGTTTGCGGCGAGCAGGAGCTGCGCAAATGGAAATGCACAATTATTAAAACAGATCACACAATACAACAGGACAAGAGTTCTTAAAAATAACATTGCTCAAATTGTTGTTATTGCTGTGGGAGGAGATATAAGATGTATAGATATTACACCAGTGCACTGTGAACTATAGACGTTTTCTGCAATCTCCTTTACAATAATCTTCATGCTTCCTACACATTTATTATTTTACTTAGAAATATCACTCTTTAAGGAATCTGGAACCTGCACAAACGTTACCCCTGCCTTCAATCCATCTAGACTCCCAATTTAGCAAAAAACTGACCACTTTGAGTTCATCCCATTTCATAGAACACATTCTAAAGCATTTGAGGTCATTGATGCTAAGGTATGGTGACAATTGTCGTTCCACTAGAGCTGAGGAATTCATGCCAGGGCATGCTGGGTATAGTAGTTCCACAGCAGCTTAGGGTACTGTTATTAGGACATGCTGGGAATAGTAGTCCAACACACACTGAGCAAACTGCTTCCAAGTCAAGCTGGGAATTGTAGTTCCTCAACAGCTGTGGAAACTGCAGCAATGGCAAGCAGGGAATAGTAGTCCAGGTGTTAGGGAAGCTGCTGCCATGGCATGCTGGGAATAGTAGTCCATGTGTTAGGGAAGCTGCAGCCAGGACATGCTGGGAATAGTAGTCCAGGTGTTAGAGAAGCTGCAGCCAGGGCATGCTGGGAATAGAAGTACAGCAAATGTTAGGGAAGCTACTGCCAGGGCATGCTGGGAATAGTAGTCCAGGTGTTAGGGAAGCTGCAGCCGGGGCATGCTGGGAATAGTAGTCCACCAAGTGTTAGGGAAGCTGCTGACAGTGCATGCTGGGAATAGTAGTCCTACAAGCGCTGACCGAAGCTTAGACATGCTGGGAATACACTGGGCCAGGTAGGTGGAGATGACATTGCTGGGACTTGTAGTTCTGCAGACTGCCCAGGTCTGGGGCACAGTGACAAGTGACACCCCAGGCTGTCACACACAATGCGCAGTCCCCCTAACCCCTCTCCGGCTCATACACCCCCCTCCTCACCCGATCCTGAGAGGGCCAACCCGGTGTTGTACCGCAGGGACCCCAGGGGGCCCCCGCTGGAGACCGCGGGAGCCCAGAGGGTCACACACACTCGGTTGAGCATGGACGCCGCCATCTTGTTTCCCGAGCTACGGAGCGCGGCGAGGGACAGACCTGTGCGGAAGGCGAAGGTGATGTCAGTCTATCAGCCACAATGTGAGTGTGACAGAGGAGTCCCTGTATAGTGTATATTATATATGTATTGTGTGTACACCACAGGATTGTGTTCTATGGAGAGCCTGGGGTGCAATACAAAGGATCCATCACACAGCTGCAAAAACTAACATTTTACTAAACATTTATATGATTTACTGACCCTCCATCACGTCAAGATTATCTGCTTTACTCTATTTGGATTATGTTTTACCACATACATACGCTATACATTAGGAGAGTATTAGAATATTTGACTATTTTTAATTTACATTAAGTACATATTTTCTTCAGCTATTATAGGTGCTTAATATTATAATTGTGCATATCTTCATATGCATTTATGAAATGTACACGTTTGCACTGTAATTTTGAATTTGTACATTGTTTATTTTTATTCATATGTTTTAAAGACACAATTAACATATATTTGTTAATAGGAATATATATCAGTCGCTATACCAATTGTGAATAAGCAATAAAGGAGCGCGGCTATACATACACATTTTCATTGGTTGTTTATATAGGTTTTTTACTGCCTTTTGTAGCCTGCGATCCCTTTTGCTATTTTCAACCATCTAGTTCTAGCGCTGTTCACACAACTCTTTGTTTGCCCCTCCACGACCCCTTCCATTAGATGCACGATACTCCGCTCCTGAACTTCCAGCTGTCACTCACCCGATTAAATGAAATTACTGAAAACTTTAGAACTTTAAAAACTTTTTTTCTCTTCAACACATGAGGTAACCATAGTGACTGACAGGTGGTTACCATAGTAACCGATAACAACAAAGCAGAGAGAAGCTGTGGTCCACAGACGAGGGCTTATAGGGCCACCTGGGTCATATGTTGCTAATGCCTGGTCTAGTGTGTAGTATGGTTGTCGAATATCTGGGAGATTTGGGCATCCGGCAAATCTCTTGCATGAGAGGTCCCCCTGCCTCTCATTACAGTAATCTCTAGTGTTACAAGGGATGGACGGGACTTGATGATGTGATTTTCGCAGACCCTCCAACATGACCCATTCCATTAGGTACAATAAACTCCGCTCTTGAGCTTCCAACTGTCACTCACCTGGTGAAAAAAACAATTTGTCTCTTCTACAAAGGTGGTTACCATAGTAACTGACAGTTGGAAACTGGGAAGCAGAGTATTTTGTACCTAATGGAACGGGTCATGTTGGAAGGTATGTTTTTGTGATCAAGCTACACCCACCCCTGTAGCACTAGGAATTACAGTAGTGATGGGAGAGTTATGACCCTTTACAGTTACGCCCCAGTCGACAGCTTTCAATGTGGCAAGTGGTAGGGGCTTATTACAATGTACAGATTAGGTGCACTTTTCATACCTGATCTACTGACATCATAACTTCAAATGAGGAGGAAAGCATAGTGCAGGGAATGGTTAGTGAGGCAATCGCATAGATAACGTATCCCCGATAATTCTGCATTCACTGATCTTTAGATCTGGCCCCAGAATGAAAATACCTGTTTGTTGCAATCATTGTAAAAAATATAATTTAATGCAAATCACAGTCAGCTGAGTACAGCTTCCCATATATTGTGAAAATAAACGTTAATTCTAATAATTAATAGTATTTTGATTGTGCATATTTTGTGCATATTTTGCCCATTTTTAGTGCATATTTGCATGCATATTTTGGAATAGTGCATATAATCCGATGTCTAGTTATAAGTATTATAACATATTTGCTGTATAATGTTTATTGTGTCTGTAAAGAGCTGGTTGCAAATAAATATACGTTTGAAAATAAATGTAGTTAGAAGAACATGGAACCATAATAATAATGTTTTTCTTGGTTAAATACTCCCAAGGTATTCCCCATAAATTAAACTATTGTTCTATGGTGTAGTTTAAGAAATGAAAAAGGTCGTATTTAGTGTCATAAAGGCAGGTTACATACAGGCCGTTGTCCTCCTATCTCAACATCTCCATGGTTGAACCTGCGTCGGGGAAACATGAGTAGACTTCTGTCACCCCATCTTCACGTTTCAAAGTTCATCTCTGTAACTCTCCATCTGCTGTGAACTCCCAATAATTCCAGATATTTCACTTATTTCTTACAGAGGCTTCTAACTCTGGAAAGGGGTCATGCGATTCCAAGGTAAATCTGGATTTCTGCCTGATGGGGGCGCTGTTGATATTGCTTCTGGGACTGTGCTGTTCCCTAAATAAGGCACTGTTATCTTTTATGAAAACATGCTTTTGTAGATCAAAGAACAAATATAAGTCTTATAAGAAATACTTTTATGTCCTACTACAGATATTTCATGTAATGGGTGTGCTTGGATTTTGTTTCTTCTCCCTCCTCCCTTTTATGACTGAAAGTGACATTAAATTGTGACATAGAAGGTCCAATCGCAGTGCTAACAACTTTTTTTCGATTAAGTGAAAGTCATTGGTGCTGTACCAGATCCTCTCTCCGGCACTGTGGACCTAAAAGCGCCAAAGGGATCACTATATGTGAGTTTCAGGACTGACTAAATACTGAAAAGAGTGATCCCCGAAAATATTTCTACTGTTAATTACCACAACATAAGCTCTGCATTCACAAACACTGTAGAGCTGAAATTATTTGGTGATGTACTTACAGGAGAGCCCCCACTGTTTTCAGATCTGTTATAGTGAATGCCCCCAATCTGTGTCTTTGCTAATGCTTTTTTGTTTGTTTGTTTGTTTGTTTGTTTGTTTTACTCTTAAGTTTGGGGTATTGCTCAAGTTTTTCGGCCTCTATATATCTTTTATGAACTCATGTTGAGGACGTTTGGAAGATGTCTAAAATTGTATAGCTGACGTCACTGCATCCCATCAGTGATGGACTAAAGAAATCTTTCTTGAGTTTGCTAACGGAGCACATCTTAAGAGAAGGATAAACACAGTTAGCTTTCCTGGACCGGATCCACAGTTTAAAAATAAGAGGAAATCAGATGGAAAGTTACACCTGGGCAAAACCATGATGAGTGTCATGAGGGAGAAAGTAATGTTATTTGCATGCAGAAAACTTTGCTTTTGCTTATTGCACACAGATACTGACCAGCGTTACTATTACACTGTTATTTATCACCTCTCATCTATAATACTGTTTCCAGCAGATGAAATTTTCCACCCCTGCAATATAACAAGGTTTTGCCCAGGTGTAACTTTTCTCCTCTTTTCCTCCTATTCTCACCCTCTGGATCGGGTTGTAAAATATCTCTTGTATCTCCGGCACTTACGTTAAGTGCAGCAACTAAAGACAGAGTGAACAAATGACTGGATTTCAGGGTGACATTTATAACAGATCTATTATATTATTATATTTAATATCATTTAAATGTCAGCTTAATATTCTTCCAAATTTCAGGAGGTAGCAGTTTAAGTTTTCTACAGAGGATTGAACACACAGCGAGGCACGAACAGACCGTACTTTGTTTCACCCGGCAGGTTTTCTTTGCCGATCAGATTAAACGACGATTGGACGCTTACGTGGAATGATATGAGAGGCGATATATAGCAGGTGGTCAGCGGGACTGATATGAGATACTTTCTTGATGATATCAGGGAACAAACTCGTCCAGAATGATCAGAATATTATCAGTCTACCATCATTTATTGAATTCATTCCTTTACTGTACAGTCAAAGTTGTCATTTGAGCCCCACATAAATTCTGCATCCCAGTCCTGCTGCATACATCTAAAACTATTCCAGGATGCACAGATATGTCACACAGAACACTGCAAACACTTTAATGCTCTCATCACCTCTCCAACTGCAGTGTACTCCTTACTGTCCTCCTCAATGTAAACCTTCACCACCAAAGCTTATATAGCAACCCTATAGACAGTAAGCTTGTGAATCAGATGTAGTTGCAGGCAGCAGATAGATAGATTCCCCTTGTGCTCTCTGTCATTCCTTACATTGGCTGCCTGGATTTTACCAAATCAAATCTAAAATACGTTTACTAGTCATCAACAACAGTGCGACCACCATTACCTCATTCTCAGCTCTCTCCCTCTGTCCTGTACAGGATCCGAGACTCTCCCACACTCATTAAATGCTCCCATTCACAGTTACAGGACTTCTCCTGGGCTGCACCCACTCTGTGGAATGATCTTCTCCAAATAGACTTTCCTCAGCCTATGAAACTTCAAATGGTCCCCAAAATCTCACATCCTCAGACAAGTTACCAAATTCTTTACCATCTCTCTTCCCCTTCTTCTACCAAACTAACAACTATTATACTTTATGACCCCCTTTCACTTTACAAGATCATAGTGTTGAGGTTAGGATTAAGGATTGGATTAGTGTTGAGGTTTGGGTTAGGATTAAGATTTCGGTTAAAGGTGTGGTTAAGGTTGATGTTAGGTTTATGGCTGGATTAGGATTTGGGTTGTGGTTAGGATAAGGATTGGGGTTAGGGTTGTTGGGTTTATGATTGGGGTTAGGGTTGATGTTGGGTTTATGATTGGGGTTAGGGTTGAGAATAATATTGGGGTTTGGATTAATTTCGGTTAAAGTTGTGGTTAGGGTTGGGGTTAAGATTTGGCTTAGGTTTGTGGTTAGGGTTAGGATTTGGTTTAGGATGAAGTTTTTTGTTGGGGTTAGGATTTGGGTTAAAGTTGTGGATAGGGTTGGGGTTAGTGTTCGGGTTAGGATTTGGGTTAGGGTTGAGGTTAGTGTTGGGGTTAAAGTTATGGATAGGGTTGGGGTTAAGTTTTGGGTTATGGTTGTGGTTAGGTTTTAGCTAAGTGTTGGGGTTAGGGTGAGGTTAGTGTTGGGTTTAGGATTTGGGTTAGGGGTGAGGTTAGTGTTGGGGTTTGTATTAAGATTTGGGTTTAAGTTTTGGGTTAGGGTTAGTGTTGGGGTTAGGATTTGGGTTAGGGTTGTGGTTAGGTTTTAGGTTAGTGTTGGGGTTAGGATTTGGGTTAAGGTTAGGGTTGGGGTTAGGGTTGTGGTTAGGTTTTAGGTTAGTGTTGGGGTTAGGATTTGGGTTAGGGTTGAGGGTTAGGGTTGGGGTTAGATTTATGCCACATTAGGTGTCAACATTACAACATTCTATATGACAGTTGATATAACGACACTGTTGAATTGTATAAGTTGACTCGTTAAACCTGTCGGACATTTGGTGCTGACGTTTTTATCGTAAGAGCTTCATTATACCCCTCTCCCGGTTGTGCAACCCAAAATTGTGTCTCCCAGGACAAGCAGGTTGTAAGATGCCTATTTGTGTGGTATTGCATATAGCTGATAGTTGACCTTTGGGTGGTCAGAGAGTCACCTATATTTTCTGTTCCATCCCACTAGATGTCCCCATTGATGGCTCAACCAGGGCACTTTTAGCAGGGGCAGAACATGACAGGTTCAAGACCCATAGCAAGGAGGTGGGGCCAGAGTCTGGATGGGCAGGACTGGGCGGAGCTGTGCGGTATTGGGGGCCGGGCTGAGTGGCCCTGTCTGCGTGAGCACTCATACATGGAGCACCGAGCGCTGTCTTAAGCTGTCAACCTCTGACAGCTTGCTTATAGTGTAGGGGGAGTGGCTTCCATGAGACCCTTTCTTCTCCGGGCTCCGTAACAGCGCCCCCTATAGTTAGGCGCCTGACTTGATCATATTGCAATGGAAATTAGTGAAAGATGCACTGTCAGTCATGTGAATGTATCCTATACATCTATGAGGATTATCCCACGTGCTCCCTCTCTACGCCAATGCTCCGACTCTGTTTCCTGCTTTTCATTCTTGTTGCCGACAGCTGGATATAAGGCTCTAAATGCTAATCCAGGGACTTCCTAACGAGATTGATTTGTGTTGCACACTGGACGTGCACACAACCGGGATTAGTGACAAGCAGATTGTTGGAATCATTTCCGCTCCCTCGGCTGCAATTAACGATTCAGCTTGTCCGGTCTATAGATCAGGGCGTTACGCAGGTCTTTGTCACGAATGAGACCTTATTCTTAGAACACAGTCCTGCCATGTGCCAACTTTAATCTTTAATGCCCCCTCAGTGTTTCCACCTTCCGTGCTTTAATTGAATCCAAGCCAACCTGCGGCTCCCCCTGCTGGACAGTTGTGGTATAAGCAATGTTTCTGTGACTTTGGGGTCTGTTTAGAAAGTAGAGAGAGAGCCACTAGCCACAGGTCTTGTCTAAGTCCAGAGGGATGACCCTTCACAGCATATTTTGGATGTAATGTGTATGTACATAACCAGCATTTCCTCTATACATTACAGTGTAGTCCCTGTACTTGTGTTATATCACTGGGAAAGGGAATGTATCTGTATTGTACCTGTCTGTAATGTGTATATAACCAGCATTTCCTCTATGCA
>WWET01007139.1:34946-46893 GCA_011038615.1 Limnodynastes dumerilii
CAGGGGTCTCTCTTGCCGTGGTCACTTAACGCGTTTCGGGCTCTGCCCTTTTTCAAAAGTGACTCGGTATCTCCAATGTCCCGCTTATGTAGTTTTTCGGCAGGTGATCCATTTCCGTTCTGTTCTCCTCCTACTGGGTCCTAAAGCCTAGTTTCCCAATTAGACCCTGTATGCCGCTGTTCTCACCAATGCATAGTAATTACAAGTTTAAGATACAAGCTCGTATATGACAATCTAAAATCCAACAACGCATATATAAATATTAAAAAGTGATATACATGGATATAATGAAAATATTAAGTGCATATAAATAATCATTATACATAAAAATATTTTTTATAAAAAAGTTTATAGTAAAATCATAATTAGGAACATAAAGTGCAATTCAGTGTAAATGTTGTGCATAGTGTATAAAAATAATAGAACATTTTTAGTGTTACTATGACGCTTATAACTTTATAAGTAGTCATTAGTTTCAATATAGAAAACTAGTGTGCACTGAAAATTCTGTCTATCTATAAAGATACATATTTGTAACAACAGAACTATTGTGTGGATACAAAATTTAAAAAATACCTCTGTGGAACAGTCTCATAAAGATAAAACCATCTACATAGGAAATATATATAAATTATTTACAGCAAAGTGATATAGTGCTTTATACAGTTTGTGTTAACTATTGTTCTGCCTCTTAATACAGATACATTACAATACAGTTAAATACATATATGGTAATCCAGACTGTGTCCAGAAATTAACTTAAAATAACATTAAATGGCATGTCTTGAGTCACTATACTTCAAGGTGAATATGTCTACCGTTAGTTATATTAAAGTGCAATAATAAATGACATTTTCCATCAATATGAGAAGTATACCATTTTAAAACTATGAGAGTAGGTAATATATACCTACATTTCATTTGCATATTATTTATACATGACCTAGCTCCAAAAACAAATGTGTGAAAGGAAATTAAGCAACTTAGGTTAGAGTCGCATGACATCCCCCCCTATATGGGACCATCTCCTTCAAATTATTACTACACAATAATGGGTGTTTAATACCCTAATAAGTAACATAGAGCTAGATAAAAATGAAAATATAACAGATACATGAATAGAGCGACCTTACTGGTGTTGTACAAATCCTTCGTATGTGAGAGAATGCAGGCATCCAGAATGTAGACTCCTTTTCACCTACAACGCCTGGTATTCCCCGGAGATCTCACATCCAGGTACTGGCCAGGCTCATACCTGTATAGCTTCCGAGATCGGACGTGTTCGGGCATATCCAGGATGGTATGGTTGTAGGAAAGTTGTTCCACAAATACATGGGTGTCTTTCTCTGAAAACAATAGGATATAAGTCACTCAAAGTTATTTCATGGTAAGGTAAACACTTTTATAAAAACCATTTGACCTCAAAGTCTTGATTGAGGCCATGGGGATGCAATGTATTCAATCTAAAACATTTCTGTCTTAGCAAGATTAGATCCCATATCGTGTTTTCGCCAATGTGGATTGACTTTCTTTATGCCACAAAATTTTATAATATTTTCTGTTTTACCCTCATGATGTTTTTTAAAATGCAATGACATAGGGTGTTCCTCCAGACCCTTTTTAATGTTACGTAGATGCTCTGCCCATCTGGTTTTCAAGGGTCTGGAGGTACGGCCTATGTATTGCAGGCCACATATGCATTCGATGATGTATACACAGTTTTTCATATTACAGGTAATGAACTCATCTATCTTAAATTCTTTTTTATTGGATGTGGAGATATATGTTTCCACTTTTCTTTGACCCTTAGTGTTTTTACACATCTGACAGTCTCTACACCTGTGGAACCCCTTAGATGTAATTTTTGATGGAATATTCCTCATATTTTCAAAGGCACTTCTAACCAAACTGTCTCTTAAGTTGGGAGCCTTTTTATAAATGAATCTTGGATTTATACCTATATGGTCTTCTAACTCTCCATCACTTTTTAGAATATGCCAGTGTTTTTTGACAATTTGTTCTATTTGTTTGTGTTGGCTTGAAAATTTACATATAAAGGGTACTTGGGATAGTATATCCTTATTGTCCTTAATTTTGGGAATTAATAGGGAATCACGTTTTATTTCCCCTACTTCTTTTATAGTGTCATTAAGCTCTTTCTCTGAGTAGCCTTTGTTGAGGAATTGTAGTTTCATTGCCTCTGCATGTTTGATATATGATGTCTCTTCTGAACAATTTCTTTTCAGTCTCATAAATTGACCCTTTGGTACATTTTTCAGCCATAAAGGGTGATGGTTGCTATTGACTGGTATATATGAGTTTGTGTCAGTGCTCTTAGTGAAATTCTGTGTTTTGATAGCCCCACTCTCAATATAAATGTTAAGATCTAGATAATTGACGGAAGCTTCACTAATATCAAAAGTTAATTTTATATTTAGATCATTCTGATTGAGCACATTGCAAAAAACCTGAAGTTTCTCTTCGGACCCCCCCCCATATAAAAAAAGACATCATCTATATATCTCAGCCATGAGACCAGGTTCTGCCCCCCTTTTGGGATGATGTTATGTTCCCAAAAAGCCAAGAATAAATTGGCATAACAGGTGGCGAACCTGGTTCCCATGGCTGTACCGCGTATCTGTAAATAAAACTCCTCATTAAAACTAAAATAATTATTAAAAAGGATAAAAGAGATATCTTCCAATAAAAATTCTATAAGATCCGGGTCTAGGGGAGAAAGGTTGAGGTAAAAACGGACAGCTTCCAGTCCTTTTTGATGGTCTATTATGGTATAGAGGGAGGAGACATCCGCAGTGGCTAGTCTCCACCCTCTTTTCCAAGTTATATTTCTCAATTTCACCAACATGTCGGTAGTGTCCTTCAAGTAAGAGGGAATCATACCCATTAATTTCTGGAGATGAAAATCTATCATTTTTGACAAGTTGGAAGTAAGGGATTTAGTCCCAACCATTATTGGACGAACCGGGGGATTAATAGGATCCTTATGAACCTTAGGAAGGATATAAATTACCGGTACCGAGGGTTCTTTTATGTATATGAATTCCTTCTCCTTTATACTCAAGGTTCCTTTGTTTACATACTTATCTAAGAATTTTATAAGATCATTCTGGATTTGCGGAGCCCGAAACGCGTTAAGTGACCATGGCAAGAGAGACCCCTGGACGACGAGCTCACATCCCCGTACTTCTTGTGGAGAGGATCCGGAGCACAGCTGCTTACTTGGACGTCCTGGCTGCGTCTCTGATGTTTTACATCTGACTCCCACTTGGACTTAAGGGTACGCTGACCCATCGTTATCTAGGGACTTTTAAAACTATGCTTTATTGGTTTTTTTAAACCCCAGTAAAGATTGTTTGAAACTTTAAGTGACTTCACAGTGTTTCTATTTTAGACTGACTGGTGGATGCACTTTACTTTTGGGTGGTTTTTAATCATGTCTCTCTTTTCCTTTATTTCATATTATGGATGCCCATGAGGAATAATTTGCACCTTCATTTAAGCTTGTTATAAGAACTTGATCTCTAGAAACGACATTAAGGACCTAACAAGTCTCCTATCATCATTTTAAGAACTCTCTAGAGACCCCATTGTGTTTCAGGTTTTTATATATTAACCCTGTATGCTGCAATATCATTGTTCTATAGTCACACATATCAGCACTTTTCTCTCCTCATATTAATTCCTTTTTGCTATAGGAATACCAAATTAAAGTTTATATAGTTTTTGCGCTATGTTACAGGGTTTTACAGTGTGCCATATTTTTGGCATTGTTTGCATTAACGGTGTTTTACAATTTTTAAAGCTTTCACAAAGGATAGTTATAAAAGTAAACTATTATTGATTATCACATTTCATTGAGATTTATGATGAAATACGGGCTTTTTTTTATTATATTGTAATTCAACAGTGATTTTCAAACAGAGGCATATCATTTATGTGCAAAATGTGTTCATTTCATGTTTTGATTCATCATTCAATCTTACATTACATGCATACTAACAGTTGTGAATGACTACAGTATGACTTTAAATTGTGGAGAAGTTTTTGGTAAAGTGTGCATGAAAAGTGTCATGTTAGCGTACTATGTTGTGTCTTTTTTTTGGGGTTATGTGCTTGGTCACACTTTAACTGTAGAAAAATATAATTTCATGTGGTTTAATAAATATTAGTGTAGATTATGTCACCTGAAGAGGATTATTTTCTAATTACAGTTGCTATTACTGTATGCTTAAAATTTACAAAAGTGTTTTTTTGAGAGCCATAACACTTCATAATTCATGATTCATGTATCTAAAATAGGAACAGAGCATATGCTAGCGTGTTATTGACAAATATCTAGGCTTTTCTGCATCACACAGGGCAAACACACATTGCTATTTTGCAGAGTGAGAGTCATTCACAGACAGTGAGAGACACAGACACTTACAATAGTCAGTGACACCTTTGTGGTATTGTTGTGTGGATTTGCATTGTTTATATTCCTATTTAATGTTAGTAACGTAAAATGTAGCAATAACATAATAACCAATCTTACCTATATTTATGTTTCTTATTGTTTTTTATTTGGCTTAGGTTCAGTTCTTGAAGGTGCTTTCGGCGTAGGAGTTTAAAATAGTTTGGTGCACTTTTGAATATCCTGAAACAGCAGATATAAATTTGTGGATGTTGCCAGGCAGTTGGATGCATTTTAATGCTGATTACTTATTATATTTTTCATGTTGTCTTGTAGAGTCTGCAAAGCAAAGGAGACATTATCAACAAAACTTTCAAACCTTTTTACATATAAATCATCCTTTAAAGCTTTTCTTCTATAACTATTTTATAGTTATCTCTAAGAAACATAGCGTTAAACTGATTAAGCTAAAATGTCAAGTACAACTTCACATTGGAAAGATAATGATCGAACTTTACACTTCAACAATATGTGACGTACAAAACATTGAAAGTGTCAACAGGATCTTGCAACATGCCTTTTTGGAGAAACCTAAGATTTCAGGTCCAACATCAAAGATCACACCAATCCAATGAAAGTTCTCAATCAACATTATCATTTGAATTACACTTTGATTGTCTGCTGTGTTATGCTCACCTGCTGTTGTTTAGACAATTGTCTTAATTGCTGGTTGACCCCTTTTTGCCAATCCAAAAAGTCTTTATACACTGTGTCAATGATTTAGGAACTGGTTGTAAGTCTGTTTGGGTGTCCACGCTAATTTTTTCACGTCTACAAACTGAATGGAAAATTAACATTATTGTATATATTTGCAACTGCAAATTGCATAGGCTATCATATTTAAAAGCACACAGTCATTGCACCTCCAAGAAACTAAATGTTTGAACATTCAGCAATCACAGAAGACCTTTTTAAGGATTCGTCAACATACTGATCCACATTTTTTATAAATAGACATAATTTTGTAATGAGGTATTTATGCGCACATACATGGGAGAGACCATGAAGACATAACTACAATAACCCCACAAAAACAACATTTTTGAACACGGGCAAGGGTTACAACATTTGTACCTTCTTCAGTTGCCTGAACTGATGTGCTCTTCAAAGCCGTGAATTTACTGTCTGTGTTTCCATATTTTTTTTTTTAGTTGACTGCTTAATGTTGAAACTGTAAAAATGAACATTTAACTATTATTCGTAGTTTTTACTGTATTACATGTTGTTTAACATATGACAATTTAAACTAATGTTAGTATTGACTATTATTAGACCAATATAAACATCAATTTCACATGGCATTACCGTTTGTAGTATTTGGATTGGAAGAATTTGGAAACACAATTCTTCTGGTTTTTTCAAGTGCTGCTGCATAAAACCACAGTAAAAGACGTTTTAATAATTTGCAGAAATTACATCACACTGTGTTTGTTTAATATACAGTTACAATATCTAACGCTAATTGTTGTTTTTACCTTCGTCCAATTCTTGGGAGGATGCTTTAACTGCAGCTTTATCAGAACTTGATCCAGCAGCAGCTAATAACATGCAACAAAATGTATATTATTATACATTTAAAGGAAAATGAACAATCCGTTTTTAGGAGTAACACTACAATGATATGTAATGTTATTCTTTATGTTTTAGCTTGAACCTGTCAAAGTTTGTTAAAGTTTTAAAGTAAAAATTTAATGCCATCTATAGTTGTAGTTTTCAATTCAACTGTAAAGTTCTGTGGTTTGTTTTTTCTTTGGAAATATATTCATTAAGACATTGTAATTTTGGTTATTTTACCACTTTTATGTTATTTATGTAGTTTGGTAAGCTTTATTTTAAACATTAAAAACAATGGGTTAAGATTATTTAAAGTTAATTGATAATGTTGTTGTTTTTTTTGCACCATTATTTGTACTATGTTCATCCACGTTTTTTGATCCATGGCTATCATCCACACATTCAAAAGTGCTTGGACCTAATGAGAATACTGAAACTGTAATACACATTGACAGAGGTCTCACATGTGCATAGTAAACAGTAACAGTGCTAACTGACCCCAAAAAATTTAATTGTTTACTAATTTGTCATTTCTCATTTTTAGTAAACTAACCTGCAGTTTCACATTCTCCAGTTTTTCTTGCCTTTATACGTAAAGTTACACCTAGGAATGGAAATTATAACATGGCTTATTTCACAATGTTACCCAAAAATATTGTCTCAAGTACTATCTACACATTCAACCTTACTATATAATTAAGCAAGGTAGTAGATGATTAATAAAATTGAACAGTTTTACCACAATTATAACATTTTTCAGGTATGACTGTATTGTCAACCTCACCATTTTATTCAATTATTTTCTTTGACACCTACCAATTGCATTAGAAGGCCTCTTTTGGCTTTTGACAGGCGACGTGTCATCTGGTGGTAGAGGGAGAATGTGTTGCCTCATTTTCTGCTCCCAGGCATTGAAAGTGATTTTTCTCCCTTTCTGCTCTTGTAGGATTTTCTATTTGTTCAACTGCCTACAGTCCCTGAAGCACTTTTTGCAGTTTGCAGTACTTCTATTGTGTTTACTTGCAGCACATACAGCCTTGCATATTCTTGTCCATATACGCTCACGCTGCCTGCTACTGCTTACTGTTTTGTTGCAGATTATCTTTGCATAGTGTGTTATAACCTGAAAAAGAAAATTGGATGAACAATGTATATCAGTTTTGATATTTGTAACACTTTTAAAATAGAGAACTGTCATGGAACCAGATTTGCCTCATTTAAGTGTAATGACACATGGGCACCCAAATATTGGTGTATGTAAGCTTGTCAATATGTATTATCATTTAATAAAGGAATGTAAATATGTTCAGCATTTACTATCTGTTACATGCCGTTAGAACGGCAGGCCTGCGGTGCTCTGGTTTCCCCTCTCCTGTTCTTACCTTGTTCCTGGCGCCGTCTGTCCGCTCTCCTGCCACATGGTCCGTCCCTCTCCATCGCGCCGGCCATCTTCCCTTGCATACCGTCACAGGGCGTGACGGTATGCAGATTAGCCATGTGCAAGCAGCGCCAGCTGGGCCGTCCTCTCCTGCGTGCGCCCACATTCTCCAGTGTCCTGGCCGTTGCCAACACAACGCCAATCAGATTACCCTGAGTTCTCTCCAGCCTATGGGGATTCAGGTGTCACTATATAAGCGCCATTTGCCCTGTGCTCAATGCCGGTTATAGCTCCAGCTTGTCTGCCTTGCCTGCTCTTTTTCTGTCTCTTATTCTCTTGCTTCTTGCCTTGCTTCTATTTCATTGATTACTGAGTGCCCATTTATCCTGCTTGTACCTAGTGTCTCTCTGTTCCTTCTCCTTCCCAGTTATCCTTTGTTATTTACCTTTGTGATTGTTTGAGTGAGTGTTTGCTGTGTGATTGCCCTGGTCTGTACTGTCAGTCTGTGTTTGTCAGCGGCTTGCCGCCCCCCTTTTTGTTTACATGTTCTTGTCTTGCCCCCTCTGGGGAGTGTGCTCCCACCTGGGGTGAGTCTCCACTCACCATCTCCATTTCTAGGCTGCTGGTAGCTTCGGTAGTTCTCCTGCCAATCCCACAGCATACTGCTGCCAGGGGCCGCGACCTCCGGGGTCTACAGCCCAGACTATCCCCACCTTTAGGGGCTCTAGTGAACACCAGACCTTTGGATAGACTTCGCGCCCTGGTTAGTGTTATAAGTCGTAACATTATAACCGACCAGTGCAGTTTCATCATGGACGCCAACATGGCTGAAGCTATCAACGTCTTGATTATTTAAGTCTCACACCTTAATCAAGTGGTGGAGAACTTGTCCACACAAATGAAAGCCCAGGAACAGATCATTGCCAGTCTTCATACCGCACCTGCTCCTGCACATCCCAGTAATCCTGCAGCGTCTTCTGATATTAAGGTTCCCCTACCTGACCGTTTCTCCGGAGAAAGGAACAAGTTTTTACAGTTCAAAAACACCTGTTTACTGTACTTCCAGCTCCGTCTGAACTCCTCTGGAAATGAACAACAGAAAGTGGGACTCATCATTTCTCTTCTCTCAGAGGATCCTCAAGCATGGGCGTTCAGCTTTCCTCCTGATCATTCCACATGTCAATCTGTCAGCAACTTCTTTCAAGCTCTTGGACTATTATATGATGATCCTGACCGGATATCTACTGCTGAATCCAGGTTGCGGTCTATTAGCCAAAGACAACGCTCTGTGGAAGAGTTTTGTGCTGAATTCAGATGCTGGTCAGTGGAAAGCCAGTGGAACGACCCAGCTCTGCGTAGTTCAGAATTGGCCTGGCTGACCACATTAAAGATGCTCTCATTCAGTTCGCACCGGCTAAGGATTTGGAGGAGTTAATGTCCCTTGCAATCAAGATAGATCAGCGCTACATTGAGAGATGGATTCTCAACCATCAACCTCTTTTTTCCCCGCACCCCAGAATGTTTCTATGGAGGAAAAACCCATGCAAATCGGATCTTTCCGTCTCTCCAACAAGAAAAAGCCCGCCAACGTACTCTAGGACTTTGTCTATATTGTGAAGGCAAGGGACATCGAGCTGAGAATTGCCCTAAGAAATTATTCCCTGCGGGAAACACTTAACCCAGATGGATTTGGAAGAAGTCCATCAGGGTACTCATTTATTTTCTTCCAAAAATTCATTTTTAGTTCCTGTCCGTGTGGAGGCTAATCATCAATCCTGCAATCTCTCCTCCTTCGTTGATAGCGGGCTGCGGGGAACTTTATGGACATTAATCTTGCTGATTCCCTTGACATCCAAAGGAGACGTCTGGGTACTTCTATTTCTGCCTGCGGTCTGGATGGTAGTCCCCTGTCTGGAGGCCTCATTCAGGAAACCTCTCAACTCGTCCGATTATCCATAGGGGTATGTCACTTTGAATGGATTGAACTGTTCCTGATTCGTTGCCCATCTACTCAGATAATTCTTGGGCATCCCTGGCTCCAGAAACACAACCCTGGTATTGATTGGTGCACAAGAGAAATAATCCACTGGGGAAAAGACTGTATCTCTTCATGCCTTACCCTTCCAATCCGTGGAATACGAGCTCCTGATGTCAGCCTTCCTCCTCATTATGCGGCCTTTCAGGATGTATTTTCTAAGCAGTCTGCAGACACACTTCCTCCACATCGACCGTACGACTGCGCTATTGAATTAATTCCTAATGCCAAGCTCCCTAAGGGAAGACTATATTCTTTATCCCGTCCAGAATCTGAAGCCATGGACTTGTACATTAAAGAGAACCTTACCAAAGGTTTCATTCATCATTCTAAATCACCAGTGGGTGCGGGGTTCTTTTTTTGTATCTAAAAAGGATCTCTCAGACCTTGCATTGACTTTTGTGGTTTAATTCATGTTGAGGAAGTGAGGAATATATATCCTCTACCATTGATCACGGATCTGTTCGATCAACTTAAGGATGCGGTCATATACACCAAAAGCCTATAATCTTATACGCATTAAGGATGGAGACGAATGGAAGACGGCTTTTAACACCCAATCAGGACATTATGAATACCTTGTGATGCCTTTCGGGCTATGTAATGCCCCTGCCGTCTTCCAGGATCTAATTAATGACACTCTCCATGATTTCTTGGGAAGATTTGTTGTGGTATACCTTGATGACATGTTGATCTATTCTTCATCCTTGGATTCTCACAGAGACCATGTGTGCCAAGTCCTGTCCAAGCTTTGCGAGAATCAGCTTTATGCTAAAATAGAGAAATGCGAATTTAAGGTCAAACAAGTAATCTTCTTAGGATACATAATCTCTCCTAAAGGGTTCTCTATGGACCCCGAAAAGGTTAAAGCAATTACTGAATGGGTTCAGCCAACCAATTTAAGAGCCATCCAGAGGTTCCAAGGCTTTTCGAACTATTATCGTCGATTTATCCAGAAATTCTCCTTAATTATGTCGCCCATCACTGCGCTGACGAAAAAGGGAGCTGAAACCGCCAATTGGTCTGCTCAAGCTTTGAAAGCTTTCAAAGAACTCAAACAAGCCTTCATTTCTGCTCCTGTGTTGCGGCATCCAAATCCTGATCTCCCTTTCATTGTCGAAGTGGATGCCTCCGATGTCGGTGCTGGGGCAGTCTTATCTTAGAGAGATTACAAGTAAATATAAGTGTAGATCACCACTGCGACCTGGGGTCAGCTACAATACCCAATATTGGAATGTCACACCCTTCCTATCCACCTTTCTCAAGGTCTGGTGGAGTTAAACAGAAAAAATACAAAGGAAAATTAGGTATGTTACACAGCGCCCCCTATTAATAAAAGAGCATAATTCCGAAATCAAGTTCAGTTCTTTGGCAAAATCTCCCTTTCACAGATCTTCCAACTTCTAGGAAAATATTATTGACTCACAGTTCTCCAAAGTTGTTTTCTTCGGAGTTATTTTCTCCAGAGTTGTCCTCTTCTTAGTTTTTTCAACCTTGTAGTTTCCACAGGTATTCTGAACTTTCAAGGTCTCTTCCGTTCTGGATCAAAAAAAATGTCCTTTTCCCATTGAAGTCCAGACAAAGGAACAAAAAGAAGAAATACAATGTGAAGCCTGTTTAAAAATAACACACCGCTTAATTTCTCTTTGCTTACACTCTTATTCTCTTTGTTCTCAGTGTTATATCTCCTCAGCCTCCTTTTCCTCCTCTTTCCCACTATATGCTTTGCTTCTCTCCTTGTTGTTCTCAATGGCCCAAAAAAAAGAGGGGAGAAAAAGAGGGAGAAGGGGACGGCCTATTACACACTTTTTCTGTGCTAAATATAAAAATGCAAGATGCACTCACATTGGGCTCCTCTTGCTTTCTTGCTTATAACAATAAACTTCCTGTGCTTCTTATGCCTCTTTATTTTCAATATATCTTCCTTCTCACCAATTCAAATAAAGGGACAGAGAAAAAAGGCAAAAAATAGTGCAGACAGTACAACCACCAATAAGCCTATCCTCACTGTATGCACTTACATATAAGACCTCTTGGTACGTATCAAAACGATATCCTTTCTCCTCAAGACAGTATGTTTGAGATCAACTTTCTCCAATCATTTCACCCAGACTTCCGGCATCAATATTCTGACAGCATATGGTTTTTTACTCCTTTATTTTCATAATAGTGGTTGCTTTAAGACATCAACTTTAAAAAATGTTTTCTTTAAAACAAAGTTAGCTTCAAATGTTCACACTCTTAACTCCGAGTATACGGAGTAAAAGAGGGGTGGACCCCTTAGCCGACAGTATACACTCGCTGCCCTGTTCCCAAAGATGTTAAAAAAGCCTCTGTTAACAGTAGTGCAGGGAAAAAAAGGGCCCTTTCCTACAATACTGACCTGGCGAGGAAAGATGGCAACCGAGTAGTGCGGTCAGCGGGGTCCATTAGTGGTTTACCCACAATCCACCAACGCGTTTCGGATCCGATCTGGATCCTTTCTCAGACCTTGAGGACGGTGGAC